>CAUYPK010049973.1:0-50560 GCA_963574355.1 Loris lydekkerianus | reverse complement strand
AGTTTTCCACTGTTTTTGTCTTCCTCCTGGGGTCCAGAAGTCCCTTGCTGGCTCTCTGTGTCCTCAAAGGGATGATTGTAGGCAGGTCCCACCGGCCAGAGATGTCTGGAGTCTTGTCTCCCCAGATTCGCCAGGCCCAGTGACAGGGAAGCTGTTACTCAGCCGCCATCTTTAATCCCCTTCTATAGATAAATTTAAATAGCCATCAGGAGCCTATAAATGACAATAATTATAATGAATTGTAATCCTAAAGTTGCTTTCTAACAATGAAACTGTAAAATGTACACATGAGTGTGTAAGCAGTCTTGTCTCAATAAAGTAGAATGAGGGATGACACAGAGGCTGAGTTGCCAGTGCCCATTCAAGAAGTGCTCAGAAGTTATGCAATATATTTGCGTATCTTATTTGGTAACACCATCCAGAGGAAAAATTACATGTACCTATCACTGGTTTACTTTATATATAGACTAGACACATATTCATATTACCAATAAACATGACTGTAAAGAAAACTGCTTTGATAATTTTAAAGAGGTAATAATTCATCATAAAATATTCATAAATCCATTGGCCTTTCATATTCTTGTTTTACCTACACGAAGATGAAGCAAATCATTATAGTTCAGTGTTTCTGTTGCCTAAATATCTGTTTCCTCATAACACTACATGTAAGTGTGATATTAAGGACACTTACTACTATTAAACTGATATATTTTAAAGCATGTTCCATGAAATACTTTTTCCACATCATGCTGATAAAAATAACAATAGAACATGAAAAAATTCTATCATCAAAAAACTTTCAGAACTCTTGGTAAAACAGTGTTTAATAAAGTTCTTTAGCTTTAAGGACCCTTTGAGAAGTCATTATGTTTCATCAACTGGTAATAAATCACATTGTAGAAGGAAATTTTTGCATACAGCATTTCACAGCACTATGATTTTTAATATAAGTAGGAAATTATCTATTATTTATCAAATCTTTTTCAAGATACTATGTTTGTCAAGCAACCTTCATATCACTGAGTTTCAGTTTCCCAATCTGTAAAATGTAGATAATAGTAGACCTGCCTCAAAAAGCAGTTATGAAGACTAAATGAGACTATTCAAACACAATTCTTTAGCACAGAATCTGGAGGATAATAAGAAATTTCTTATGTGCTTTACGTGGACTGCCTCCTTTAACGCTCCGAAGTTCCTTGGATGAGGAAACTGACAAAGGAGCCCCATTATTTAACCATTGTCATACTGCCATGTCCATATCTAAGCGATTCCACTTACTACTTAAACAACACTGGCCACTTTACTCAACTACTCTTTGCCTTTTTTTTCTGATTTATGAAATGTAGATCATAGCAGCATCTACTTCTGACATACTAACTGCAAAGAGTTTGGAAGTGCTTAGAACAGAGTAATTAATAAATATTATTTTTCTTACTTAAAATTATTTGATGTATAAAAATTACATTAAAATTTGAATATTCATTTATTTTTCCACCACTCAAGATTTTTAATATGTAATTAGGATTCTGGATCAAAAATGTGCCAAGAGAAGGAAATAAATATTAAAGTAACTTACAACAAATCTCTAAAACCACTTACATATTAAAATTTGTAAGGCAAAAATATGATTTGTAATACGTATTTGACATTAATGTATAAATAAGATAATAGTCCCTATGCTAAATCAATGTACTTATCAAAATTCCTAGTTTGAGAATGAAAATATTTACATGCTTATAATTATAAAGATAAATATTCAAAAGTTTCTTTTAGACACTATTCTTTGGTGTTATTATTTGTGTTTGTGTGTGTGTGTCTGTGTCTGTGTGTGTGTGTATATATATATATATATATAATAAAATCTTTTCAGAATACATATCCAATTAAAATTGAAAATAGAATATATAAATTAGGTATTACTACAGAAAGTAGTTATAAGGTATTTTGATTTCATGATGCGCCCATGTTTTTGGATAAGTTTTGCTTATTAACCTTTGAAATAAATAATTACCTATTCTTTGACATTTCTTTATTTTTTTTAAGAGATAAGGTCTCACTCCAGAACCCAGACTGGAGTGCAGCAGTCTGATCATACTTCACTGTAACTTAAACTTCTGCTATTAATTAACTTTACCATGTTAAAAGTAACACATTTTCCAAAAGCAACTACTACCTTCTTCCACAACACTGTTTATTTAGCACTTTCTGATTATAATGATGATATAATTTAGACATATATATTATAGGGTTATATGTGATACAGGGTACCCCAAAGTGGAAAAACCTTATCTCTTATTGAGTTCCTATTATGTGACAAGCTTTGGGCATATAAAAGTCTATTTGATTTTTTTTTTTTTTCCCACAACTTTAGAGGTGAACATTATCACCTCCATCGAAAAATACATCAATGAAGTCTGGGGCAAGTTAGCTATCTTGGCTAAAAATGCACCTAATAACCATGTTGCCACCTAAGTCTGGACATACTGTGTCAGAATACCCATCACTTTTTCATTATATGTGTAAATGTGAAATTTATACATAGTGCCAACTTGAAAGACATGTCAAGACATTTTAAATCATTAAATTTAAGGACTTTAGTGTGGAATCACTTTCTAATGGAGAAGAGTGCCATGATCAGAAAGTATATACATCAGTTACCTGACTGTCACCTGCTTCTCCTAGTCAAACCATTTTATTTTTATTAAAGTAAGTCATAAATCTGTCCGTTCTCACCATTTAAGGTAGACAAAAAAGTAACAAGTTATGATGACCCAGGAACAGATTAAAAATGAAAAGATGAGGAATATGTACCTATTCTTCTGCTTTTAAATTTTTGTTGTTGCAGGGTTTTTTGTTTTTTGGGGGTTTTTTTGGTTTGGTTTAAATTTTTTGGCCAGGGCTGGGTTTGAACCCGCCACCTCTGGCATATGGGGCCGGCGCCCTACTTCTTGAGCCAAAACTATTCTAATGAATAATTTTCATAAAAGGCATGTATTATGCTTTTCCCCGTGTATATTTTTCCCCATGCTAAAAATGTATGTATTATATTTGTATGCATGTTATTTTTCTGAGCATGTTTTTGATAGGAGATAGTTCTACCCTCTCTTCTAAGTTGGAAAGGAAGGAAGAAGGAAAAGAAAAGAAGGTAATGGGAAAGAGAAGAGGGGAGAGGAAAGAGAACCATAAAGTAATGCTACAATTATATGATAGAAAGACTTTAAAAAATAATTGAAAACTTTCCAATTTCTGTAACTCAGCAGATACAAATATTTTTCTCTCTCTTTAACTCTTCTTGAAATTTTGCTTAAATTCCATATACATTTTGCTTTAGAAAAAGTAATTTGCTTAGGATATAACATCCTTATCAATTAAATTTTGCTTTCAAAATCAATATAAATATTTAACCTTGATTATGTTTTGTATAAGACAGCTTGAAAGAATTAAATGAATATTAATAGAAATTATGTTCTTATAACTATGAAAGAAACCTTTACAAGCACTAGTAATCTTGTTCTAAATATTTCTGAGCCATAAGGTTACTGCCTTCCTTTTACTTTTTTTATATTTTATTAAATGTCCAAAGATACACAAAATTAGAATACTATAGTGAATCTCCAATGCCCATCACTTGGATTTAATAATTATCAGCATAGTATTATAATTTTGTAATCTATACCTCAAAACCTCCTCTCTTCCAGGTTTTATTTTTCTATTGATTGTGTTAAGGTATAGTTTAACTAAAATAAAATTAACTCTTTGGAAGTGTAACTCATTGAAATTTAGTACACTGACAGAGCTGAGCAATTCTAACAATCCAGTCTGAGAGTAGTTCTGTTATCTCAAAAGTTTCCCAATCCTTTGCAGATTCTCCCCATTCTTTTTGTGAGGCTCAGACAAACCCAAATGCTTTTCTGGGTATTTCTTATAAACTGAATCATATGATATGTCATCTTTTATGTCTGGCTTTCTCACTTTTCATTGAAGCCCATGTATGTTGTAGCATGTATCAGTAGTTTACTTCTTTTCATTGCAAGGCAGTATTTTGGTATACTAATATACCACATTTTGTCTATCCAATCATCAACTGGGGGACGTTTGAATTGTTTATACTTTTTGGCTCTTATGAATATTGCTGTTATGAATACTTGCGTACATCTTTATGTGACCACATTCTTGATATATCCTATGAGTAAAATGGTTGAGTTGCATGGTAAATTCATAACTAACTTTTGGAGAAACTGTCAAACTGCTTTTTAAAGTATCTGCATCATTTTACATTCCCAATAGCAAGGCATGAAGTTTTTTGTTTCTTTTTATCTTCACTGACACTTGTTATTGTTTCTTTCTTTCTTTTTTTTTTTTTAATTAAATCGTAGCTGTGCACATCGATAGGATCATGGGGCATCATACACTAGTTTTATTGTTTCTGTATTTTTTTTAGACTTTTGCATCAGTGTCATTAGAGATATTGGTTTATAAATTTAGTTGTGATGGCTTTCTCTTGATCTCTATAAGGGTACTGACCTCAAAGAACTAATAGTAAAGTGTTATTTTCTATCATATTCTGTGAAGGATTATTTTTATTTTTCAATTTTTAAAATTATTATTATTTTAATCACTATGTCACCCTCAGTAGAGTGCCATGGCATCACAAGGTCACATCAACCTCAAACTCTTGGGCTTACGCTATTCTGGTGCCTCAACCTCCCCAGTAGCTGGGACCACAGGTGCCCGCCACAATATCTGGCTTTTTTTTTTTTTTTGTAATTGTCATTGTTGTTTAGCAGGCCTGGTCTAGGTTCGAACCCGCCAGCCACATTGCATGTGGCTGGTGCCCTAACCTTTTAGCTATGGGTGCTAAGCTAGTTTTATAAATTATTATAGATACGTAATATTTGTGTATCTTTAGAATACATGTGATTTGTTGATACAGGCTTACAAAGTCAAATAATCTAATCAGGCAGTTGATGTATCCATCATCTCAAGCATTTAAAATTTCTTTGTGTCAGGAACATTCCAATTCTACTCTCTTAACTTATTTTAAAGTATGCCCTAACTTACTGATGTTAGTTTGTTGTGCTGTCAAATATGACTCATTCTATTATATTTTAGTATATTTTACATCCACTAATCATGCCCACTTTGTGGCCCCTTTAAGGCTACCCATCTTAGCCTCTGTCATTCTACTCAGTCATTCTACTCTCCGTTTCCATAGATCAATCATTTTTAATATTTAGCTCCCACATATAAGCAAGAACATAAAAGATTTGTCTTTCTGTGGTTGGCTTATTTCGCTTAACCTAATGTTTTCCAGTTTCATCCATGTTGTTGCAAATGGCAGGATGTCATTCTTTCTGTGGCCATGTAATATTCCACTGTGTCTATGTATTGAATTTTCTTTATGCACTTGTCCATTGACGGGCACTTAGGTTGATTACATATCTTAGTTATTGTGAATAATAAGGAAGTGCAGATAGCACTTCTGTGTACAAAATTCCCCTTCTTTGGCTATATACCCAGCAGTTGCATTACTGGGTCATGTGGTAGTTCTATTTTTAGTTTTTTGAGGAACCTCCATACTCTTCTCAAAATGGTTGCAATAATTTACATTCCCACCAGCAAGTGTAGGATGGTTGCCCTTTCTTTACATCCTCCCCAGCATTCATCATTGCCTGTCTTTTTGAGAAAAACCATTTAACTGGGATGCGATGATATTTCACTATAGTTTTGATTTGCATTTTTCTGATGACTAATGATATTGAGCATTTTTTTATATGCCTGTTATGCATTTATATGTCTTCTTTTAAGAAATGACTAGGCAGATCCCTTCTCCATTTTTAAATTAGATTATTTGATTTTTTTTTTTGTCCTCTTTAGTTATTAGAGCTTTTTATATATCCTAGATATTAATCACCTGTTAAATGGATAGTTTGCAAATATTTTTTGGGTTGTCATTTCCCATTTGTTGAAGACTATCCTTTCCCCATTGTATGTTTATGGCAGCTTTGTTGAAGATAAATTTACTATAGATATGTGGACATATTTCTGTGTTCTCTGTTCTGTTCTATTGGTCTATGTGTCTGTGCTTATGCCAGGAACATGCTGTTTTGGTTATAACAGCTTTGTAGTATAATTTGAAGTCAGATCATGTGATTCCTCTAGTTTTGTTCTTTTTGTTCAATATAGTTGCAGCTATTCTGGATCTCTTATGTTTCCATGTAAACTGTAGGATTCTTTTTTTCTATTTCTGTGAAGAATGTCTTTGGTATTTTTATGGGAATTGCACTGAATCTATTGATAATGTGGTAGTATGCACAGTTTCACAATACTGAATCTCTTAATCCATGAGCTTGGAATATCTTTTCATATTGTCATGTCCTCTTCAATTTCTTTCATCAGTATTTTGTAATTTTCATTGTGCAGACCTTTCACTTTACTACTATGGTTAAATTTATTCCTAGATATTTTAGTGTATTTGTAGCCATTGTAAACAAGATTACTTTTGTGGTGTCTCATTCAGAATATTTGGTACATATGTATAGAAATGCTACTGATTTTCATATTTTTATTTTGTATCCTGGAATTTTACTCAATTTGTCCTATTATGTGTAATTTTCATATAGAGTCCTTAGGTTTCTCTAAATCAGGGGTCCTCAAGGGTGGTGTGATTGTATTTGTTCCCGTTTTGTTTGTTTACTTCAAAATAAGATATGTGCAGTGTGCATAGGAATTTGTTCATAGTTTTTTTTTGTTTTGTTTTTTAAGTACAGTCCGGCCCTCCAACAGTCTGAGGGACAGTAAATTGGTCCCCTGTTTAAAAAGTTTGAGGATGCCTGCTCTAAATATAAGATCATGTAGTCTGCAAACAAGGATAATTTGACTTCTCCCTTTCTAATTTTGGTATCTCTTATTTCTTTCTCTTGCCTGATTGATCTTTCAGCACTATGTTGAATAACAGTGGCAAAAGTGAGCATACTTGTCTTGTTTCAGATCTTAGAGGAAAGGCTTTCAGTTTTTCCCAGTTTTATATGATGTTAGCCACTGTGTACCTGTCATATACTGGCATGTAGTTGTTCATAGTAGACTCTGATGATCCTTTGGGTTTCTGCAATATCACAAGTAATGTCTCCTTATCCATTTCTGATTTAATTTATTTGGATCTTCCTTCTTTCTTTCCCTAGTTAGTCTGGCTAAAGGTGTGTCTATTTTGTTTGCCTTTTCAAAATGTTTTTTGGTTTTCTTTATCTTTTATATTTTTTGTTTGAATTTCATTTATTTCTGCTTTGATCTTTATTATTTTTTCAAGATACAGCATTCTAGGGTTAAGGTTTTTGTTTTTCCTTCAGCACTTTGAATATTTCACAACACTCTCTCCTGGCCTGTAAGGTTTCCTCTGAGAACTCTGCTGCCAGATGTATTGGTGCTCCTTTACAAGCTACTTTCTTCTTTTTTCTTGCTTCTCTTAGATCTTTTCTTTACCTGTGACCTTTGGGAGCTTGACTATTAAATGCCTTGAGGTAGTCTTGTTTGGGTTAAATATGCTTGGTGTTCTATTACCTTCTTGTACCTGAATATTGATACCTTTCTCTAGGTTTTAGAAAATTTGCTGTTACTGTTTCTTTGAAGACCCTTTCTACCCTAATCTCTCCCTCACTACAGCCTCTTTAGGGGCCACAACTCAAATTTCCCATTTTGATGCTATTTTCTAGATCTTGTAGGCAAACTTCATTCTTATCCTGTCTTATTTTCCTACTGTGCATTTTTTAATAATTGTCTTCAAGTTAACAAATTCTGTCATCTGCTTAGTTAATTCTGCTGTTGGGAGACTCCAATGCATTTTTCAGTTTGTCAATTGAACTCTTAAGCTCTAGAATTTGGGCTTGATTTTTCTTTTTTATTATTTCAATCTCTTTGTTAAATTTCTGTGTTAGTCTTCAAATTCCTTCTCTGTGTTGTCTTGAAATTCATTGGACAGCTTTAAAAAGCTATTTTGAATTATTTGACTCACAGATTATTTATCTTCATCAATCTAGGATTGGTCACTGGTATTGTATTAGGTTTGTTTGGTGAGGTCATGTCTTCCTTTATGCTTTTTTTTTTTTTTTTTTAGACAGAGTCTCACTCTGTCATCTTTGGTAGAATATCATGGTGTCATAACTTATAGTAACTGCTCAAACTCTTGGGCTCAAGATATTCTCTCGTCTCATCCTCCTGAGTATCTGGGACTACAGGCACCTGCCCCAGTGCCCAGCTAGTTTTAGGACAGGGTCTCAGTCTTGCTCAGGTTGGTCTCAAACTCCTGAGCTCAGGCAGGTCTCAAACTCCCACCTCAGCCTCCCAGAGTGCTAGGATCACAGGTGTGAACCACTGCATCTGGCCTTTCCTTGATGTTCTTAAGGCTTGTATAGGTTTGTCAATGATGTAAAGCGTTAGGTGTCCATTTTAGTCTTTGCACTCTGGTCTTGTTTGAACCTATCTTTCTTGAAAAGCCTTTCCAGATTTCCAAAAGGACCTGAATGTTAATGATCTAAATCTTGGGTCACTGCTGCAAGATTAGGACTGTGGGTACCCCAAGCCCGGTAATACTGTGACTCTTGCAGACTCCTGGTGGTACCATCTTCATGGAATTGGGTACGATACAAGATAATGTTCTACATTACTAAGCAAAGTCTCTTGCTGTCTTCCCTCACTCTTTGTTCTGGGCTGATGGAGTTGGAAGAGTGATATGGGTACTTCGTAGTGGCAACCAGCACTTTGGCAAGAGTGATATGGGTACTTCCTAGTGGCAACCAGCACTTTGTCACATCTGAAGTCAGCCTTATGTGGTAACTGTAGTCTGGCTACCCGTGATCTTTATTCAAAGCCCAAGATTTCTTTAGTGGGAAGATGGTAAATTATGCCATGATTTAGTTCTTCCCATTTAGGGCAGCATGTTTCCTTCTGGTCCAGTGTGGGTCTAAAATGCCATCCAGAAATGAAGGCTTCAACTCAGGGGCTTCAGGGTCTGCTTAGAACTTTACTGTAGCTGAACAAGTTTTGGTGAAGGTGGGTCTTTATTTTACTGTACGTATACCCAAGTTGCAAAACAAAGTCCTTTGAGCTCTTTGCTTCCCTCCTCCAAGTGGAATAAGACTCTTCCTGACTTGTACTGCTTGTAGTTGGGTGGACGGACAACATAGGCACTGGGTTGGCTGTAGTTGTTGATGTCTCATCAGGTCAGAAACACTGCAAGTTTACTGGCTCTGAGCACAGCCTTAGAAATTGTCCAAGAACTGCAGCTTTTGTGGCCCAACTGCCTTATGAATTTAGTCCAGGCCTGAGACTGCTTTTTGTCAGCCAGTGGTGGTACTAGCTATAACTTGTATTTTGGGGAACAGGATTTGTCTCTGGCTAGGCTGGTCTAAAGCTTTCCTCTGTGGGCATTGGCAGTACTCTGCCCTGTGCTGTGTTCCACTGTGCCAGGGCAGCCCTAAATTTCTTCACTCCCCTCTCTTGGGCACACAGATTCCCTCTGGACTTGACGCTCTGACACAGACAGCACTGCCAGGGGATGCAGAAGGGTGGTATAGGCAATACAAGATTATCTTTTCTGATTTTTTCAGTGCCTCTCTCCTTGATATGTTAGAAGCAGATAATATGATTGTTTACCTGAGTTTTCGTTCTTCTGAAGGCCCTTGCTTGGGTGGAAAGTTGTTAACTTTGGTGTTCATGGAGAGGTGTGATCACTGGGAGTTTCTATTTGGCCATCTTGCTCTGCTCCCTCCCTATTTTTACTCTTTAAATATTTTAAAGAACTCACTCACGAAGTCATATGACTTAGGATTTTTCTCTGTGGGAAAATATTTAATTATCAATTCATTTTCTTTACTTCCTTCTTATAGGTCTATTCAGAAATTGAAGAGTAAAAGTTCTAGAATAAAAGGTATTAGGAAGGCAAAATTGAGGAAAGTTTAAAGCAAGATTGTGGAAAAGACAACCTCAATGGGAGGACAGACTAAACTTAACAGCTGTGCTACTTTGTATAAGTTGCTTAGCCTTTCTGTTTTCAGATATCATGAATACAAAATGTTAATTATAATTGGACCTAGCTCATAGAGTAAAGGAAATTAAATGAGATAATGTATTCAGAATCTTAATATCTTGCATTGGAAATAATCAATAAATGCTGACTATAAAATTATGAATTTTCTGAAAATACTATTATAAGTATTTTATTATTATAAAAATTTTGAGTTGCCATAAGATATTGGCATCAGCCACAATGTCATATTAATGAAAACAGCCTTGACGTTACTCTTAAAAACATATTTAGCTCATATTTTATACAAGTTTAAAATGTACAAAAAGTGAATTTTAGTTATGTTCTTTTTTTTTTTTTTTTTTTGCAGATTTTGTCTGGGGCTGGGTTTGAACCCGCTACCTCCAGCATATGGGGCCGGTGCCCCCTTTGAGCCACAGCGCCACCCAAATTTTAGTTATTTTCATTATTAAAATTATGACACCATAATATCAAGCACACAAATACGTAATCAATTTGTTTAGTATAATGATAACTTTCTTTGTCTTTCTGTTTCTGCCCTTGTCTTTTTCCTCTGTCTTGCTTTCTCTCTCCTTTCTTCTATCTCAGTGTATAATTATATATTACATATGTATTTATGTAATTATGTTATTTTATTATATTGAGATCTATAATGCATGTAATATTATCTAGAAGCATTTTCAGGTTTTTATAATCCTGTAGAAATATAATATAATTGGTAGGATTTTTCAATATTCTAGGAAGTGCACTTATTAAAACTCATTTAACTTTTATAATATTGTAATATACTGTATTCACTTCCAAATTAATTACTATGTTAATGATAAAGTAATCTGACATCTCTAAAGGAAAATGGTGTATTTTAAAAATTAAGTTAAAAATCAGATGTAAAACTAAATGAGTATGTAGCGGGAAAAGTATTACTTAAGTACGGTATAAGTAAAAGAAGTGATGGCTAATTCTAGAATCTTTGCACAGAAGATAAAGATCATATTTCATATATAATAAGCAGTTAGGCTAAAGTTAAACTCTTATAAGAATTTCCTTACACAGGTTTTTAAAATTATGAATCCATACACTTTTTTTTCTATGTGGCACTGGCTATGATATTTTAAGTAAATAATAATGTTTATTTTATCTGATATCAGATTTAATCAACTCTCCTTTGTGTTTTTACATTAACTGTGCATTGTGTTATAGAAGGATAATATTCTGTTGGGTGTCACTAGAACAGGCAAGAGACGGAAACGTGCAAATAACCCATTTTCTCTTAAACAATTTAAGCTTTTTATCAAAGATGAAAAGGAAAGGAATTCATATTTATTAAATGCTAAATTAAGCATGATGACACATTCAAGGAATTTATTGCATAGAAGGGATACTTCTACCCTTAACTTTCTTGCTTTGGATGATAATTTTCCCCTGCATGGTGAAGTAAGCTTTGAACCATAAGGGACATCAACATTAGAAAGATATAGGTATGTTATATTTAGATGCAAATTATTAATCATGGGCGGTGCCTGTGGCTCAAAGGAGTAGGGTGCCAGCTCCATATGTCGGAGGTGGCAGGTTCAAACCCAGCCCCGGCCAAAAACAAACGAACGAACAAATAAAAAAACTAATTGTTAATCACGCAGTGGAAAAGCTCAAACTGTTCTGTGATGACAGGCACATGCCTTAATATATATTACTAACTGGATAGCTGGGTTCAGTTATCAGTGCCACATGATTTACTAAAATTTTATAGTTTTCTTTCTTTCACCAAAAATGATTATTCTACATTATTCTCCCTTGAAAAAATGTTCTACTAACTCATGTATTTCTGTATATTTTAATAATACTCCATGTGTAAATTTATCAAGCACAATAACAATGAATAAGTAGGAAATAACATTGATTCACTGACTCAAGCTTATTTTGAGATAGTCTGTTTTAAAGAGCCGAGGCCACTTCTTCTCCAGGGATGGGGGTGGGGAATTATTTCTCTTAATAGAAGCATAATATTTGAAATCAGCTAAACAACTTTCTCACTTGTTCCAGGTATGTAAATTTATGTTGCTTATTTTTTATGCATAATATATATTTATCTACCTTCGGTGAAAACAACATCAGCAGAAGGGAGAAAGAAAGCACCAAACCAAATTAAAACAGTTAAGACTAAGCCAGAACTTAGTTGCAGCCAGCTTGATCAGTGATGTTTTATTCATCAATCACCTGCACTTACATTGAATTGTTTACGCACAGATTTCAAGCATAAAAAGTAAATGCACCACTTCATTTTCCTTGTGTAATAGCATAGATTAATGTGATTCACATTACTTTGTTAGGTTCACCTTAGGTGTTCAGGTGCTTTGTAAAATGAATTCTTATTACTTGTATTAAATCTTTTTATTTTCAAATAAAATAAAAAGCATTTTTAGATGTTTTATGACATAATGAGGCAGATTATATAAGTCCCTAGGCTATTTTATGAAGGTTAGTTATAACTGAAAGAAGCATTAATGCATTTATGTCACAGAGCAAATTGCTGATGAAAATTATATATTTATTCAAAGCTTATGTGTTTTACAATATAAAATATTAGCCAGTATTTCTGATTTTATGTTATGGAAGCAATGGAAATTTACAAGGTAAACTGATGGAAAAATATGTGAGAAGCTTACTTTAGAAACATTGGTTCAGAAAGACCACTATGAAAAGGGAACCTTTAAACAGAAATCTGCATAGATATGAGTTAAGATTGCAAAGGTCCTAGGGAAGAGCATTTCAGGTAAATCTCCTGTCATGTGCTAAGACCCTGAGGAAGGGACAGGCTTGGCAAGTTACTGGAACAGAAAGAGTGCCAGGGTGTCATTCAATATATTCAATTGGGCCTGAGTCCAAATCCATGTTCTTTGTAATAAACCAACCTGCTTCAGAAAGAACCTGCAGAAATTCAGGAGTATTCTTTCTGCCTAGAGCACCTACCTGATCACCCTTTTCTTAAGGCCACTAAATATCCACTGATTATGCTTTTGTTTACTTTCTAAGGCCCTTTCCAATCTAACATCTATATTGCTATAACACTCATTTTACATGCTTTATGAAAAATTTCATTTTCAGGAATAATGGATGGATAAATAATGGATAAATATTATTTTCAGGAATTTTATTTCTAAGAATTTCATACATGTCCTTGAGCACTATTGGAGGATCTTAAAATCATAGACTGAGAACTCCACATTATGTACTATTATGATAGTCTCTGCTTTAGTCATGATTAATAATCTCCATCATTAGCTTTAAAAAATGAGTATTGAAACCTATTTTTTTATTATTGTTATTATTAGAGATTCGATTATTTGATTGAAGAATGGTATTATTGTTATATTGTATGTTTTTATTAAAAAGATGAATTGTAGTAAAATGTGTCAATAATTACATGTTGAGATTAGTAAAAAGAGAGTAAATTGAGATTCTGAAAAAGAGATTTCAGAAAATTAATTGTTAACAAGTTGATGATAAAATAGCTTGAAATATACATTGGACAGCTTATATAAAAAGTATAAAGGCATTATATTAATAAAAGGCATGGAACGGTAACAAAGTACAACATTCAGTGACTGATTTTACAAAATATGTTTGATTTTCCTTTTGCTTTATCTTTCTTATGACTCCAGTTAATTTAAGATACTTGTTTTTTTTTTTTTTTTTTTGTGGGTTTTTTGGCAGGGCTGGGTTTGAACCTGCCACCTCCGGCATATGGGACAGGTGCCCTACCCCTTTGAGCCACAGATGCCTCCCAGTTTAAGATACCTTTATAAGACACATGGATGTCTATTTCCAAGCTGTCTTAAACTATGTTTGCTTGTCTGTTTAAAGAAAAATTAAATAAAATTAGAACTTCACTATACTTTGAACATACAATAAGACTAGATAAATTCTAGTATATAAAAAGTCACACATAGGACAAATGTTCTTAGGTTGAAAATATACCGAATTAAGGAGGGAAAAAAAATTATTTATCCAGGTATATCTTTATACCTGTTCATGATTCATACTTTATTCATGGACAGGTATAAATTTCTTATGACCATATATGTACAATAATGTTTCTCTCTCTCTTTTTTATTTTTTTTGGAGACAAGAGTCTCGCTATGTCGCCCTCAGTAGAGTGCTGTGGCGTCACAGCTCACAGCAACCTTAAACTCTTGGTCTTAAATGATTCTCTTGCCTCTGCCTCCCAAGTAGCTGGGACTACAGGTACCACCACAACATCCAGCTATTTTTTGTTTCAGTTGTCATTGTTGTTTAGTTGGCCACGCCAGATTCGAACCCACCACCTTTGGTGCACATGGCCCGTGCTGTAACTACTACACTATGGGTGCTGAGCCAATAATGTTTATTTTAACATAACTAATATAATACTTAAAATAATACTAATCAAGTAATTTTGAGATAGAAAAGGAGTGTTCCTGTGCCATTTAAATGTTTTCCCCACTCCAGGTATTCTTTTTTTTTTTTTTTTTTTTTAATTAAATCATAGCTGTGTACATTGATATGATCATGGGGCACCATACACTAGCTTCATAAACCGTTTGACACATTTTCATCACACTGGTTGACATAGCCTTCCTGGTGTTTTTTTAGTTATTGCGCTAAGACATTTACATTCTACATTTACTAAGTTTCACATATATCCTTGTAAGATGCACTGTAGGTGTGATCCTATCTGTCCCCCTCCATCTACCCACCACCCCTCTCCCTCCCCTCCCTTTCCCCCTTCCCCCTAGTCTTAGGTTTTAACTGGGTTATAGCATTCATGTGAAAGCCCTAAATTAGTTTCATAGTAGGGGTGAGTACATTGGGTACTTTTTCTTCCATTCTTGAGATACTTTATGAAGAAGAATATTTTCCAGCTCCATCCATGTAAACATAAAAGAGGTAAAGTCTCCATCTTTTTTAGGGCTGTATAATATTCCATGGTGTACATATACCACAATTTATTGATCCACTTGTGGATGGATGGGCACTTGGGCTTTTTCCTTGACTAAGAAATTATGAATAGGGCTGCAATAAACATTCTGGTACAAATATCTTTGTTATGATGTGATTTTTGGTCTTCTGGGTATCTGCCCAGCAAGAGGAATTACTGATTGAAGATCTATTTTTAGATCTCTAAGTGTTCTCCATATATCTTTCCAAAAGGAATGTATTAATTTGCATTCCCACCAGCAGTGCAGAAGTGTTCCCTTTTCTCCACATCCACACCAACATCTCTAGTCTTGAGATTTTGTGATATAGGCTAGTCTCACTGGAGTTAAATGATATCTCAAAGTAGTTTTCATTTGCATTTCTCTGATGATTAAAGATGATGAGCATTTTTTCATATGTCTGAAGGCCGTGTACCTGTCTTCTTCAGAGAAGTTTCTCTTCAAATCTCTTTATCAAAAGTATCCAAAGTATATTGGATACATATTTTTGCATTCTTGTGATACTGTACTAAGAGAAAGTGTTTCAAGTCTATCCAGGTAAATACAAAAGATATATATGGTCTCTATCTTTTCTTTTGGCTGAATAGCACTTCAATGGTATGTAAATACCACAGTCTGCTAATGGCCATGGGTTGATGGCCACTTGGATCACTTCCACGTCTTGGCCACTGTGAATTGAGCGGCAATAAATATTCTAATACAAAAGTCCTTATGGTAAAATGTTTTTTATTTCTGGGTACATACCTAGTAATAGAATTGAGGAATGAAATGGAAGGTCAACTTTTAGTTCTTTGAGAATTCTTCATACATCTTTCCACAAATTCTGTACTAGTTTGCAAGGCCACCAGCAATGCAAAATTGTTCCCTATCCATGAGAGCATATCCATGAGAGCATCTACACATTTGGGACTTTGTGATGTGGGCTAATCTCTGTGGAATTAGGTGATATCTCAGAGTGGTTTTAATTTGCATTTCTCTGATGATTAGAGATGATGGGTATTTTTTCATATGTCTTCTGGCCAGTCGCCTGTCATCTTCAGAAAAGTTTCTGTTCAAGTCTCTTGCCCAGTTAGACATAGGGTTGTCTGCTCTTTTCTTGTTGATTAATTTGAGTTCTCTGTAGATTCTAGTCATCAGGCCTTTGTCAGATTCATAGCACACAAATATCTTCTCCCATTCCAAAGACTATTTGTTTCCTTTAGTTGTGGTATCTCAGCTGTGCAGAAGCTTTTTATCTTGATCATGTCCTACTTATTTATTTTTGGGGTGCTGGTGCAATTGCCAAGGAGGTAGTCTTCATAAAATCTTTTCCCAGGCCAATTTTGTCAAGCGTTTTCCCATACTCTCTTCTAAAATTTTTATCATTTGTGTCTTAAAATTAAACCTTTTATCCAGGAAGAGTCAATTTTAGTCAATGGTTAGAGGTGTAGATCTAATTTCATTTTTCTCCATGTGACTAACTGAAAGTTGTAAACAATTATGCCCAGAGATGAAACTGCAGCAGGAGAGAAGTTGTGGTCAGCTTTATTAAAAGGGGAGGGTGACCTCCCTGGGCAACTCAAAGATGGTGTCTGCACACCTGAGGGCAGTTAGAGACCACTTTTATAGGGAGCCATGGTAGGTGGGCACATTCTGCAGGTTGCCTGTCATGTTAGGGTCCTTTGGGGTGAACTTTGGGGGGGTGGGGTGGATGTAGCCAAATCCTTTGTGTCTTTGTCTTTGGGAGAGTAGGAGGGGAGGAAAGTGAAGTGTTTGAGTGGGGCTACATTAAGCCCCCGAACACTAACAAGGTTTCCCAGCACCAAAGAATGGAGAGATTCTTTTCTCAGATGCTTTTGTTTGGTTTATCAAAGATCAAATGATGATATGTGGCTGGATTCCTCTCTAGTTTCTCTATTTTACTCCATAGATCTGTATCTCTTTTGTTGTGCCAGTACCATGCTATTTTAATCACTACAGACTTATAGTATAACCTGAAGTTTGGTAACCTGAAGCCTCCAGATCTGTTTTTATTTCTTAAAATTGTATTGGCTACTGGAGATGTTTTGTGGTTCCATATGTGATGAAGTACTATTTTCTCAAGTTCTTTAAAGTGTGACATTAATGCTTTGGTGGGGATTGAAGTAAATCTGTAGATCAATTTGGGTAGTATAGACATTTTAACAATGTTGACTTTTACCAGCATGAGCATGGTATATTCTTCTATTTGTTAATGTCTTCTGCTATTTCTTTTCATGGTGTTTCATAGATCTGTTTATAGAGATCTTGCATATCCTTTGTTAGATATATTACCAGATATTTCATTTTCTTTGGAGCTACTGTAAAGAGTATTGTGTCTTTAAATTGATTCTCAATTTGACTGTTATTGGCATATATGAAGGTTACTCATTTTTGGACATTGATTTGTACACAAAGGCATTATTTATATTTCTTTATCACTTCTATGTTAAATCCCTGAGGTTTTTTGAGCATAAGATCATGTCATCTGCAAAGAGCGAGGGTTTGACCTCCTCTGTCCACACTTAAATACCCTTGATCTCCTTCTCTTGCCTGTCTGCAATGGCTAAGACTTCCAGCACTATGTTGAATAGCAGGTGGGTTAGCAGGAATCTTCATCTAATTCCAGTTCTACGAGGAAATGCTTTCAGTTTTACTCCGTTCAATATGATATTGGCTGTGGGTTTGTTGTAAATGGCCACTATCAGTTTAAGAAATGTCCAACCTATGCTTGTTTTCTTAAATGTTCTTGTTAGAAAAGGATGCTGGATTTTGTCAAATGCCTTTTCTGCATCAGTTGAGAGAATCATAAGGTTTTTGTTTTTTATTTTATTTGTGTGGTGAATTACACTTATGGATTTATGTATGATGAGCCAACCTTGTAAACTTGTATCGTTAGGGTAAAATCCACTAGGTCATGATGTATAATGAGTAGGTGTATCCTGTTTCCTAGGGTCTTATTGAATATTTATGCATCAATATTCATAAACAATATTTGCCTATAGTTTTCCTTTTTTGTTGTATCCTTTCTTGGTTTTGAAATCAGAGTGATATTTGCTTTCTAGAACATGTTGGTGAGGATTACATTATTCTCTATGTTTTGGAATAGGGTAAGCAACGTAGGTACTAGTTTTCCTTGAATGTTTGGTTGAATTCTAGTGTAAAATCATCTGGTCCAGCGCTTTCATTTTGGAAGATTTTGTAAGGTTAATGCAATTAGAGTGTTTTATATAGGTCTTTTCTAAATTTCTAATTCTTTCTGGTTGAAGTAAGGAAATGGCGTATTTGTCCATTTTGTCTAATTTTCAAATTTCTGGGTATAGAGGGTTTTTTTGTAGCAATCATTAAGAATTTTTTGTAATTTCTGTGGTATCTGTTGGTATTTCCCTCTTTTCATTTCTGTTTGGGCTTGTGAGAGATCTCATTTTTCTGTTTCTCATTAGTCTGACCAATGGTTTATCAATTTTATTAATCTTTTCAAAGAACCAACTTTTTGTTTCACTGATTTTCTAAATGATTGTTTTCAATTTTGCTCTGATTTGGGTTATTTATTTTTTTCTAGTAGGTTTGGGGTTGGATTGCTTTTTCTTTTTCAGTTGATATGTTCTAATCTTTCTGGAAGATACTGTTATTGACTTGGTCTCTTTCTGTTTTCTGGAAGAAGGCATATAATTTCACAAATTTACCTTTTAGGAATGCCTTTGCACTATCCCACAGGTTTTGATAGCTTGTGACTTCATTATTATTTTGTCTGAGAAACCTCATGATTTCCTTCTTGATCTAATCCTTAACTCAGCTGTCATTCAGCGTAAGATTATTTAGTTTGCTCAACTTATATGAGTATGAAGATGACTGTAGCTGTTAAGTTCAACTTTTATTCCATGTTATTCCAGGAAGATACAAGAAATCATTTTTATTTTTTTAAATTTGTTGATGTTAGTTTTATGCCCTAAGATATGATCAGTTTTGGAGGATGATCCATGGACTGATGTAAAAATGTGTACTCAATTATTTTAGGGTGAAATGTTTTGCATATTTTTGTTAAGTCCATTTGTTCTAGGGTCATTTTTAAGTCTATTCGTTCTTTGTAGTTTAGTTTCTGTTGGAAGGTCTGTCCACTACTGCCAAAGGAGTGTTAAAATCTCCAACTACAAGATTCAGGAAGATATTATATTGTTCAATTCCTTCAGAGTTTGGTCTATGTATTGAGGATTGTTTAGGTTGGATGCACAAATGTTATTTAAATCTCTTCATGTTGTATACTTCTCTTGACCAATAGGTAGTGTCCATCCTTGTCTTTTCTTATTTTTGTTGGTTTAAATCCAATTTTATCTGAAAATAAGATTGCAACCCCTGATTTTTTCTGATGTCCATTTACCTGGAATATTGTTTTCCATCCCTTTACCCTGAGTCATTTTTTTATCCTGACAGGTTAGGTGTGTTTCTTGATACAACAGGTATGGTATTGGGTTTAAGCTTTTGTTTCCAGACACATAGCCTATGCCTCTTTAGAGGGGGATAAAAACCATTCACATTTATTGAGAGAATTGATAGGTGTAGTGGAGTTTTGTTCATCTAGCTTTGTTTATGTTCATGGCTTAGTTTTAGTCCTTGTATCACTGTGGAAGCTAGGCTTTTTTCTTTAATTTCTGGGTGTATTTATTTTTGTGATGGATCATCATGCTGATTAGCATTAAGAATGTTAAGTACTTCTAGTAAAGCTGGTCTAGTTGTGACAAATTTCCTCAATATTTGAATGTCAGTAAAATATTTGATTTCTTCATCACAAATGAAACTCATTTTAGCAGAATATAGGATCCTTGGCTAGAAATTATTTTGTTTAAGAAGGTTAAAGACTAATGACCACCCTCTTTTTGCTTGAAAAGTTTCAGCTGATCCTGGTATTTTTCCCTTTGTAGGTAAGACTTTTCTAACTCTTGTCTGCTTGCAAGATTTTCTCTTTCATAGCACCTTTGGCAAAATTAATTAGAATGTGTCTAGGAGATGCTTTGTTTTGATTGAGGTGTGTTGGGGTCTGGAACTATATACTATCTGAATTTCTCTGTCTCTCACAATGTTTAACAACTCCATCATGAAGTCTTGAAGTAGAGCATCAGTGCCTTTAGGGTCATTCTCTAATCCTTCAGGAATCACTATAATTTCAATGTTTGATCTTTTGGCATAATCCCATAACTTTAAGGGAATGGCTTTCGTTTATTCTTTTTTCTCTGTCTTTGAATAATTGATTTAGTTCAAAAGTCTTGTCTTTTATTTCTGAATTTCTTTCTTCTTCATGCTCTACTCTCTTGCTGAAGCTGTATTTTGAAGTTCCTTGAATGCCGCCTTCAATTTCTTAAGCTCTGCTATATCTTTCCTAATTATGTCCATGTCCTTGGTGACTTTGTCTTTAATTGGACCAATTTCTTGAGACAATTATTGTTTTCTTTTTCCATCTTCTTCTCAATTCCATCCATCTTATTTGTCATCCATATTCTGAATTCTATTTCTGACATTTCAACAATTTCTCTATTGATAGTGTTTTCAGTTGTATATCCCCTGGAGAAGTTAATCAGCTCTGATTTTCATGTTGCCAGGATTCGTTGGCTGGTTCCTCCCCATGTGTATTTTCAGCTTATTTTTTTATATTAATTATTTTTTTTAGCTGAAATTTTAGGTTGTCACTAAATAGTTATTGAGAGATAATCTAATTGGTAACACTTAGACTACAGTACCTCAGAGGCCTGATTGACAACTAAAACCAAAACTCTTGGGCTGAAATTAGTTCTGGACGCCCCAGGATATGGGTTTTACCACCTCTTCACTTAACACTTTTGAAATAATTTACAGTATATGTCTGTGGCCCTTACTGCACACAGCTTTTCAAACTCACTTTTTAATTTTTTTTCTTTGACATGCAGTCTCAAGTTGTTGCCCTGGGTAGAGTGCCGTGGCATCACAGCTCACAGCAACCTCAAACTCTTGGGCTTAAGAGATTCTCTTGCCTCAGCCTTTCAAGTATCTGGGACTACAGGAGCCAGCCACAACACCTAGATCTTGTTGTGGTTGCAGTTATCCTTGTTGTTTTAGTTGGCCTGGGCTGGGTTTGAACCTGCCAGCCTCAGTGTATGTGGCTGGTGCCCTACCCACAGAGCTACAGGCTCCACCCTTAAAGCTCACTTTTGAGGTGGCAGCTTTAAGATTCTCTGATGTCTAGCCTAACTATCTCCAAGTTGGATGATTTAGCACTTGGGACCATACTACCAGATGTTCCTAGGCAAGGGGTAACTCTCAGTTAGCTTGCCAATATGTTTCTATTCTATTTTCAGCCCACTATCAACCTAGTTTAAAAGAGCTTTGTACTATTCCAAAGTCCTGCTATAAAAAATTGAATCACCTCAGCTCACTCTCCTCCTCCTCCCAACAAATGGGATGAGAAATTCTCAGGCCACCCAACTGCACCCACCCATATTTCTTCCCTGCCACAGCACCAACACCCCTTATGCAAATAAATTCAGAGCACCAAGGATTTTTATTGAAGTCCTGGCTACAACTGACTGGATAAACTGCAATCCTCATTGGCATCTGGAAGAGGGAAACACCTCTGCTTCCTAGACCTTCATAAGGCAGGTTTGGCTGAAGCTAGGCCTGTCACTCTCCAAGTTAGTAGGGGTAGCTGGGCCAAACCTCCAGGGAGTTACACCAAGCATAAACACTGGACAGAGCCACTCCAGAGGGAAGGAAAGGGGTACTTCTAGAATAAAGGACACCCAAAAGGAATCCTGCTCCACCAAAGTCAGTGCAGACAAGCCACAATTTTTCTCTGTCAGTAAGGGGAGAGAGTACACTCAGTTCACCAGAACATACAACGCAAAGGAGCCTCAGAGATCCTGTCAGGCACATTAGGAGGACAGGACCTGCCTCCTTTCCATTATGGCCAGTCAAGGATCTGGCTGGTTGTGTTGAGGGAGAAAGTGGCCTCTATGATCCTTAGTTCCACCATGAGTCTTGCCAGAAATCCTTCAACTTTCCAGTGTCTGGGCGTTGGGCAGACTCTATAGATGGCCTGGGTCAGCTGGGCTAGCACTCTAATTGCTAGAGCACTAGGAGACTTGCCTCTGCAGGGGGAAGGTTGTTCAGCAACTTAAGAGAGTGGAGGAGGATTGGCTGTGACACAAGGTGGCCAAGACAATGTTTGTTCACTTTTCTGTCAGGCAGGATGGGGATCTAGAGGGTGGATATTTCTAAGTGCAGGGAAACTGGGGGTTTGTGGTTCTCTCCTGTGGGGAGAGAAATACTGTGTTTGCTCTCCCCTGAGGGAAAGCCCCTAGAAAGGGAAGAAGGCTTTACTCCTTTTACCCTTGTGTTCAGTAACAGGCTCCTTCAGTTCCTTTATGCTGTAATTGTTCTCTGTTCTTCCCCTTCCTCTTTCACATTTTCTTTCTTCTCCAGGGGGATGTTGAGCATCTTCTCCTTGCATTCTGCACCTCAACTTCAACTGCTCTCAGGTCCCTTCAGTCTAATTTTTCTCCTTCTGGACTGGAGCCTTTGGTGAAAGCTATCTCTATTCGGCCATCTTGCCACTTAATCCCCCATAGTAGAATATTAAAGTAAATTATTTATCTCTCCATTTTTGGTCACAATTTATATTATGTTGCCTTTATTGGTGACATATAATATATAATATAATATTGTATATTCATTAACATAAAACATAGATGATTGCATATACCCTTTTTAACCTTGAAAACAATTCCCTTTAAGCATATGAAATTCACAGATGTTTTATAATTTGGCTGAGTTTTATCTATTCACAGATTTATATGGTAATGCATTAAAGTGTGTTTTATACGTTTGAGTGTAATAAAGTCAAGTCATCTATAAGTTGAAGAAGTTAAGTATAAAGTCAGGATGAGAACAAGTGTTTTGCCTGTTAAGGTATTATTTAGGGTATAAGTAAAATTATAAGCATGATTAAACTAGTCATTATGAAACTAGAATGAGAATGTACACATAAAAGTCAACTATCTATAAGAGGAACAACAACAGCAAGGAACAAGAAAAGTAAAATAGACACTCCTGCAAACTAGATGTCTAGCCTCAGGCACCCGGGGTTGTCTACGGTGGTAGGAAATGAAGCCACTGAGTGTTTGAAGATACCCACTCATGTGAGAGGACAAATACGTACAATTATAGCTTTCCCTCTGTGAATTTCAAGTCTATTTGAATTAGTAAACAAGGATGAGGCTCCTTTAAATTCTTAGTTTGACATCATTCCCAAGATTCATCTTTGATCTGTTAGTAATTCTTATTCTGAACTCCAAAACCTCTTCTCATATGATTGTATATTAAATATATGCTCGAAACCAAAGGAACATGAATGTTTATTTCTAAAATTTAGCTTTGATGTGTACATACACACATTTTACAAATTTTGAATCCTCATCCATCTCTCTATATATATTGAGTGGAGGAGGACTCTTATACTTATGGAATCTATAAACATTTTCCTGATATTAAATATGTATTTTCTTTTTTCAAGTTGAAAAAATGCCCTATGACAGCAATTAAAAAAGTATGATATATATATCATTTTCACTATGGTCTGAGGGCATATTTTTTATAATTTCTGTTCTTTTTAAATTTGTTCACGTGTATTTTATGACCCACAATGTGGCTTGTCTTGGTGAAGGTTCCATGTGAATTTGAGAAGAATGTGCACTTTGCTGTTGGAGAGAGTATTCTGTCAATTAGATCAAGTTGACTAATAGTTCTGTTTTGATCTTCTTTGTTATTATTATTATTATTATTATTATTATTTTTCCTGCTTTATCTATCAATTATTGGCAAGATAATGTTGAATTCTCTTATAGTAATAATAAATTTGTTGTTTTCTTATTTCATCACTACATACATTTATCTGATATACTTTGATTTTCTGTTGTTAGGTACATATACATTTTTGATTGCTAAATTTTATTGAAAAATTTAGTCCTTTATCATTATGTAATGTCTTCTTTATTTGTGATAACATTCTTGGTATGAAGTCTGCTTTATCTGAAATAAATACACCTATGCCAGTTTTATTTTTGTTAGTATTAACTTCATATATCTTTCTCCATTCTGTTACTCTTAATATATATGAATTTTTATAAAATAAATTTATATAAACCATATATAGATAGATCTTTTTTAAACCACTCTTATAATCACTATCTTGTATGTATTTAAGTACTTAAAATTGATTATTCATATGATTAGATTGATGTACACCATGTTTGTAATAATTTTTTAATAAAGGCATTTGTTAATTTTTTTATTTTTCTTTCATTAGGTCATCTGCAGTTTAAATTAAACATTTTATAATTCTGCTTTATCAACATTTTTAGGCTATTATATATATATTTAAAAGTTTTAATTTTCTGTTGTAGAGTTTACCATACATATTTGGAGTTTAACTCCAAATGACACTTTACTATATCATATGTACTTCAGGTAACTTACAAAATCATATTCTCAATTCCTCCTACCCATTAATTTTTTATAGACATATAACAATCTGATACATGTTTTATTGTTTTACATTAAACAAACTTTGCTTTTGGATTAATAAATAAGAGAAGAAAATATTATATTTTATCTTTGTTTTTTTCTCTTTTCTCTACTACATCCAAGTTTGTAAGTTATAATGCTTTTCTTCTGCATAAAGACTATTTAACATTTCCTGGAAGATGGGTACTATTGGCAAGGAATTTTCTGTTTTTTTCCTGAGAAAATCTATCTGTTATTTATTTTTGATGAACAATTTTATTGAATATAGAAGTATAAGTTTATGTTTTTTATTTTAACTCTCTTCCTTACCTTTATGGTTTTTGATGAGAAGTCTGCTAGAGCAATTTTATCTTTGTTTCTTAACATCTAAGGTGCTAGCATTTTCTCTGGCTCCTTACTGTCTTTGGTTCTTTGTTTTTAAAATTACTATTTTAGGTATTTTAATTCCCTGATATTTTGTTTTGTTTTATTTTACTTTTGTGTTTAATATTGTTTAGTAATTTCTATGTTTTCTGAATCCATGGTTCAGTGAGATTTTGTCAGTTATTAATTTGGAAAGGTATTGGCCGCTATTCTTTTTATTTACTTTTATTTTTAATAGCTATTTTGAAATACAATTTATATATAATTTACCCATTAAAAGTTTGTAATATAGTTACAGATATGTTCAGTCATCACCAAAGTCAATTTTAATACAGTATTGTCACTTCAAAAAAAAATTATTTGCCCTTTAGTTTTTACTCCCTATGTCACCCTCTATTCCTCTAGCTACAAAAAAACACTATCTATTTTTATTTCTGTAGATTTCCCCATGATGGACATGTATATGAATTGTATCATATACAGTTTTTTTGATGACTGGCTGCTTTCACATATAATTTTGAGGATTTTGGCCATTACTACTTCAGATTACTACATTACTCTTTCTTCAGCATATTTTCTTTCTTTTCTCTTCATTTTATTTCAATTATTTTTATTTTACATGTTTTTGCACTTGTTCTACTCTGGGTATATCTTTTTCCACTTTTTGTTTGTTTTTCTTTTATTCAGTTTGGGAAGTTTCCATTAACACATTTTTAAGATGACAGATTCTTTCTCAAGCCATGCCAAATTTACTGATATACTTAGCAAAAGAGTCTATATTTTTATTATAGTATTTGTTTGCATTTCCTTATGAATTTTTTTAGTGTTTCCAATTCTCTGCTATATTACCCATCTGTTCATGCATACTCTCTATTTTTTCCCTTACAGCTTGTATCATATTAATCATGCAGTAGAACCTCCATATTTGATCACCTCTCTCCCTACATTGACCAGCTCTTTAATTTGACCTAATTTTCATAAACTGTACATGATTCACATGTACATAAGTACAGTAGGTCTAGTTCCTTATGTTGACCACCTTTGTGTGTTAAACAGTTTTCTACAGACCTTTGGGTGGTTAACTTATAGAGCAGCAGTTCTCAACCTGTGGGTCGCGACCTACAGCAACTGTACTAAAGGGTCGTGGCACTAGAAAGGTTGAGAACCACCGTTATAGAGGATCTACTATAGGTATTTTAAATTCTCTGACAATCTAACATCTGTGACATATCTGCTTCTGGTTCTGATGCTTTACTTTTCTGTTCACATTTTTTTTTCTTGCCTAGTGTGAGTCTTTATGTTGATTTGGCTAAAAGTTGAAGTATGTTTACTCTAGTCATAGAAAGAAGAGGCTTCAAATTCCTTCACTGTCCTTGTTTTTATTTCTCTTCTTGACCCTACTCCCTTAAATATGCTTTATTAATAATAGCCTATGCTTTGTGGTACTTTCAAATATAATGTTTAGAATAATATAACTTTAGGCAGTAACTCTGTCTAAATGTCTTCACTAAGAGATTATGCTGCATGGATTTTAGCAGCGTAAGACTTTGTCCTTAAAATGGCCTCAGATCAATTGAAATGTCTGCCTGTGAAAATTGAGCACTACCAGAATTCACTTTTTGTTCCAGGCATTGCTCGGTAATAGGCCTCAGACCTCCTGTCTTAATCTCTTTTCTATTGCTGTAACAATTGTATAATGTTTAAAGAAAACAAGTTCAAATTATTTAGCTTATGGTTCTGAAGGCTGGGGAGTCCCCACTGGACTTATTCCATGGCAAATAGGTGAAAGGGCAAGAGAGATCATGCAAGAGAGAGAGCTCACTTTTTTAACACAGCTCCTCCAGAGATAACTAAGTTATTCTTGTGATAAGAACATTAATTCATTCACAAGAGTAGGACCTTCATGACTCAATCATCTCCCAATGTCTCTAGCTATCCACACTGGCTCAATAACAACCAAGTTTCTAATTCATAACCTTTGAGAAACACATTAAAATCACAGTTCTTGGCTCCTGGCACTCCAAATTTATATTTTTTATTTTTACATGCAAAATATATTTATTACATCCAAGTAGTCCCAAAAGTCTTGTTCCAGCACCACCTGTAGGTTAATATTTAGAAATAAACGTATCCTACATCAAGCACACAAAGTGAATTCAGTGTCCACAAAGTCTGAAGTCCAAAATCCTGTTTAAACCAATTCTGAGTGACACTCAAGGCACATTTCATTCCAAGGCAAGTTTCTCCAGCCATAAAGCTGTGAAATCAAAACAACTTATCTATTTCCAAAATACAACAAAGAGACAGGCACAGGATAGACATTGACATTCCAATTCTAAAAGGGGGACAGTAAGGAAAGAGTAATTCTTTGTCCCAAGAAAGTCCAAAACAAAACAGGAAAGATACCAATAAGGCTTTAAGCTGGAGAAAAATCTTCTTTGACTCCATCTCTCACATCTTTGGCACACTGATGTGAACATGGGCCTCCAATTCCCAAGGCCCCTACGCACGCATCTGAGCTTTGTTGGGCTCAGTCCAGGCACTATCCCTCACAAGTTAGAGTCTCATGCCTGAATTCTCCCACTTGGATTTACTGCTCAGTGATTGTGGAGGCTGTCTCAATCCCATAGCTGTGCTAGGCATTACCTTCTTGGGGATGTTTGCACCTGTTCCACACCATGAACCAATTTCTGCTTAGACATTCAGATAGTTTGCAACACCCTTTGCAACACTCCTCTAGATGGAGATAGCCATGGGTCAATAGCTATTGCATCCCAGGGCCTTACAGATAAGATCAAGCCTTACTTCTTGCACTACTTGCAGATAGCAACACAAGCCATATCTTGCACCACTTGAGCCACAGCAGGTGCAGCTGAGGGCGAGCTGTACTGAAATGTGGGAAGCAGAGATCCAGGGAAAGCATGAAAGGGTGGCAATCGACTGGCAGAAATCTCACAGACCACCAAAGGCTAAAGGTTTTTATGGGCAAGAGAGGGATGCTGCAGAGCAGCACCAAGGAGGAGAGAAAAAAAGAGAGGAGGGGAGAAGAGAAAGAGGGGAGAGACCAAGAGAGAGGTGGGGAAAGAGCGCCTTTATATAAGTTCGGTTAGGGGAAGTCTTAGAATGGTGATGGGATGGTAGAATAGCCAATAAGGAGTTACTGCTGTGGTGGGAAGAGTCATTAGGGGCAGGCCAGAAATTTGACATTTTCAGTGGGTAGCTGTAACTTTAAGAATGAGAGAACTAATCTTGGTCTGTAGAAAGTAGGAAGGGGCTTTTCTGGGGGAGGGGCTTTCTCTGGGGCAATTACCTAACAAAGCATACTTTGCCCAACCCCTGAGACAACTGTCCTCTATTAGAGCTCTGGTCCTAAAATGGAAGTGTCTTCAGAGATTTTCCCCCATTGTCTTGGTGAATAGTATCAGCATGTGGCTTCCTTTTCTCCATATTAGTCTCTTTAGCAGTCCCTTGATTGTTCTCTCTCAAACATGCTTTTTTACTTTTTGTGTAGCCATTCTCTGTTATTTCCAAATACTTCTCTTCTGCCTCTTTTATCTTAAGTTCTATTTCTAAGTCATTTATTTGCTCTCACTGCAGTGGCCAAAGTAGTCATGCAGCATCCTGAATGCTTTACTCCTTCTACTACCAGATATTCTTGTTCATCATACTTAAATTCAGCTTTCTATAAAGCAGAAATGGACAAGGACACAGTTAAGCCAAGTTCTCTGATGCTGTATAGTGATGGTCTTTATTTCAGTTTCTAATTCCTCATTTCTATCTGAGACTTCCTCTGATTCACCTCTACTGTGTAGTATTTCCACCAACCTTATGATCATGTCCATTTAAGGAATCTCTAAGAAAATTAAGATTTTACCTATATCTCTTGTCTTCTTCTGATCCTTCTCCAGAATTTCTCTTAATACTCTGTTCATGGCAATACAGGCCTTCTTTAGCCTGCTCTCTAAAACTCTCCCAGCCTCTACCCAAAACATAGTTCCAACGCCACTTCTACATTTGCAGGCATTTGTGAAACTAACAATCTCATGCAGTATTAATTTTCTGTCTTAGTTTATTTTATGTTTCTATGAAGGAATATGATAGATTAGGCAATTTATAAAGAAAATAAATTTATTAGCCTTATGGTTTTACAATATGGGATGTCCAGGGGCATGGTCCTGTGTCTGAGGATGGCCATCCCATGGCAGACAGGTGTTAAAAGCAAGAGAACATGTATAAGAGAGATACTGTTTTATTAAAAATAAAAAGCTACTGCTTCAATAACTAACCTACTTCATTGATAATTAACTCATTCCTTAGATAATAGCATGAGTTCATTCTTGAAGGTGGAGGTCTCATGGCCCAATAACATCCCAAAGGTCCCACCTGTCAACTTTGCAGCAATGACAGTTAAATTTCCAATATTTAAACTTTTAGGGGACTTAATCAAACCATAGAATCTCCCTTTCTCAGAGCATTTATGGTTTAAGTCTCAAAAAGTTCTTGCAAGCGTCACTCCTCTGAATTGTGATAATTTAAAAAATAAAGACTCTACCTACCAATCTCTATGAAAGAATAGAACCTTAATTTCTGTAACTTCTATTTGTCAAGTAAAGTTGGTCTAATCAAATATACACGGACCGATCAGTTGTAACTTTTCTCTTTTCTTACTCTACAGAGCACCTCTTGCCACTTTCTCTTATTCCCCGTTTAGAACTTGCATTCAGCTCTGTATGAAACAGAATGAAATCAACTCTTTTCCCTATGGCTGGTACTTACTGAATATAATCTATTTTCACCATTCTGGGTAATGTATAGCTGTTGTGGTATGGTAAAGGAAAAATACTCATTGAAGATTTATTTAAATTAATCAATTGAAATTTTAAAAAAAAGATGTTTTTCTTTCATAAAACAGAGCTTAAAACTTTTTTCCTCATGTGTCAATTAGAATACAGCACACTTCCTTTGATAATATCATTTTTATGTGCAGAGGCCAATAAACAATAATATTAAATTATTTGAATCATTATAAGATTGTGGCAATTGCATCTCTGAAGCAATACATACATTTTACTTACTTAAAGTAATTTTCATGGGTGTACAGTAGCTGTTATTGTCCTACAAAGAAGTTCAATGATCATTCTCAGTGTTTCATTTTCAGCTGTTTGAAACTTACCACAAATACTTTTCTGTTTCATGGTTTCCGTTTTCAGATGATATTGCTTTCTCCCCTGGATCCCCAAGTTCCTTTTATAAACATTTGATCATTTCTTGTCCTATAGGTTTTGACACGTATTACATATTAGAGACATGAACTAGAATCATTACCATCCAAATATATTGCAATAGTTGTGTCACAATGTATTTTGGTCATGATCCTTTTTGAAGAGGTTACATAGAGACATAATCAAAAAAAAATCATAAGCATTTGAAACAAACAAACAAAATGCATCCATTTGGAACAGATCCAGCATAATTTTAAGAAATTCATTCTTTTATTCAGGTAAAAAATAGGTAAGAAATTTTTCCTTATAGATGAATCATTTAATAGAAAATGTTTCTTGAGTCATTCAGTTACATTGACCATCACATTCAATGCTATGGCTTGTATTGATTTACTTCCCCTGGAAGAATCTGAATTATTTTTGAATGAAGATCTGTGCTTCTGAATGCTATCTCTCAGTTCTATTGCTTTTATAGTCCTTGGAATTGATGTTTTATCTCCAATCAGACCCAGTTAGGTTTATCCAGGTCAGAATCTAGGTTTGTTTTATTAACTCAGAGCAATTACAATTTTGTATTTTTTTTGCTATTATTCATGGAGTTCTTTATAATCTCTCTTTTGAATGTAAATTTCACTATTTTCCTTTATCATTTGAAATGCATTTCATACTACAAATTGAATAATTAACTCTCCATGTCTCAAAAGGTGATATAAGTAACACATTAAAAGATCCTTATTACTAGATTATTTTTCTTTAAGTATATAACTCATCAAATATCCATAGTAATAGATTTTCTTTAATATTTGGTAAAAGCATTTATTTTTAGAGTTGTTTCCCAGTAAAGTGATGTTCAATTTATTAAAAAGATAAATAAAAATAAATAAAAACAACTACCAAATCATTTTTAATAGTAGTCTAACCAGTGAAAATGATGAAGTGGAATAATATTAACCTTTGGGGGTTTTTTTGTTGTTGCTGTTGTTGTCTTTTTTTGTTTGTTTGTTTGTTTGTTTGTTTTTATAAGATTTCCCCTTTCTTCTTGATTTCAAAGAGATAGAATTCAGAACCAAATATGGATAGGGTAGATTAGGAACTCAATAAAGGGACTACTAGAGGTAGTATTATAACCCTGACTTCCTCTCCCAGATGTCTTTAAGTCACTGATATGTTATTATTAAAGCAGTAATGTTGTAATCAGTTTGAGCTGTGTTAACAAAATTCTGAAAACTGGGTAATTTATAAAGTACAGGAATTTATTTCTCACTGTTCTGGGGCCTGGAGTCCAAGGATCAAGGTGTCAGCAGTTTCAGTCCAAAGTAAGAGCCCATTTTCCACTTCCAAGATGACTCCTTGTTACTGCATCCTCCAGAAAGGAGAAATGGTGTGACCTCACATGGTAGAAGAGTGGAAGGGGAAGGGGCCAAATGCTGCATGGAACATCTTTTTCAAGGACCTTAATTGCATTGAGGAGAGAGAAGCCTTGTTGACCTGATAAGCTTTGAAAGGCCCCACCTCTTAATAATATCATGCTCACCATAAAGTTTCAACACATAAATTTTGGAAAAGACACATTCAAATCATAACAATGAATAAGAAAATTTACTGATCTGTGAGTGCTTTGATAAGAATTATCAATGAAATAATATGAAATGTTCATAATATTTCAATAGATGTGAGCCCTAGGAAATTCTGAATTTATTAAAAGGCCATAGGAGTTAGAAATGTTTGCCTCCAATATATTATTCATATTATTATAATATGCCTATTGTGCTAATGTAGAGTTATTCCAAAGGAGGGAGAATCACAAAATGCTCATATTTTACTTCATTATATTTCAGAAGTTATTAGAAAATTTATTTTGGAAAATACATTTAAAAAAAACTTTTGCCTCAAATCTTCATAGTTCATATTAAATCCTAAACAGTGACAGGCTGACATGTGAATCGATACACTCCTTATTTTGTAACATAATTTCCTCTGCAAGGTGAAGCTGATAATCAACAAATAAGCCACCAACTTTTTAAAATTTTTTCTTCATTCAGAGTATAGGTGGTGAATTAGAAAGTTGATGCTCAAGAGAAACTTCTCTGAAGAAGACAGGTGCATATCCTACAGACTTATGAAAAAATACTCATCATCCTTAATCATTAGAGAAATGCAAATCAAAATTACTTTGAGATATCATCTAAGTCCAGTAAGATTAGCCCATATCACAAACTCTCAAGATCAGAGATGTTGGCATGAATGTGGAGAAAAGGGAACACTTCTACACTGCTGGTGGGAATGCAAATTAATACATTCCTTTTGGAAAGATGTTTGGAGAACACTTAGAGATCTAAAAATAGACCTGCCATTCAATCCTACAATTCCTCTACTAGGATATACCCAGAAGACCAAAAATCACATTATAACAAAGAAATTTGTATCATAATGTTTATTACAACCCAATTCATATTTGCTAAGTCATGGAAAAAGCCCAAGTGCCTATCGATCCACGAATGGATTCATAAATTGTGGTATATGTACAACATGGAATATTATGCAGCCTTAAAGAAAGATGGAGACTTTACCTCTTTCATGTTGGATGGAGCTGGAACATATTCTTCTTAGTGAAGTATCTCAAGATACCTCACTAAGAAGAAAAAGTATCCAATGTCCTCAGCCCTACTATGAAACTAATTTATGGCTTTCATATGAAAGCTGTAACCCAGTTATAACCTAAGAATATGGGTAAGGAGGAGAGAGAGGGGAGGGGTCGGGGGAGGCTGGGTGGAAGGAGGGTGATTGGTGGGATCACACCTATGGTGCATCTTATAAGGTATATGTGAAACTTAGTAAATGTAGAATATAAATGTCTTAACACAATAACTAAGAAAATGCCAGGAAGGCTATGTTAACCAGTGTAATGAAAATATGTCAAATGGTATATAAAACCAGTGTATGGTGCCCCATGATTGCATTAATGTACACAGCTGTGATTTAATAATAAATTTTAAAAAATGATAAAAAAAGAAAGTTGATGCTCCATCTTTTATAAATACATTAATTTTATAACTTTTATTCCCAGAAGTGTTTTTTAGTTATAACATGAGAAAAGTTACCAAAGATCAATTCTTCCATTTATAATTTAAATATAAATTTATATGTATTTTATAAAAAAACTTCGGTTTTGTGATACACCCACACAAAAGATGAAACCATATAAAATGTATGACTTTACATGTATGATTCCTTATATACTTCCTTTATTTACAATCACATGTTTACCATACACTGTATGTATACACAATAATAGCGGAACTATTGTCATTTTAAGCTTCATTTTAAAATTCATTAGCTTTCATCTACTTTTTACAAAAAAATTTTAAGTATTAATGTATAATTTTTCTAAATTTCAAAACATTCAAGGGTTACAAATATTTTAGATTGCATGAATTGCTATTGTAATGAATGAGTCATGGTTACGAGAGTGCCATCACCTTAGCATTTGTTTTACATTAGGTAGAGTTTTCCTTCCTGCCTTCCCCTCTCATTCTTGTTTGATTTCCACTAGTTTTACTTCCCTCTGTGTACATGTGTGCTCTTCAGTTAGTTCCAATTTAATACTGAGTGCATGTGGTGTTTCTTTTTCCATTCTTGAGATATTTCACTTAGGATAATCATCTCCAGTTCAATCCAAATTGTTGCAAAAGGTATTTTTCATGTTCTTTTATGACTTATAATCTGTGGTATACCTATATCACATTTTGTTAATTCATTCATAAACTGATGGGCACTTGGGTTTACTCCACATCACTGCACTTTTGAATTGTGCTTATAATAAGCTTTTGATGGCAGGTGTAATTTTTTGATAAAATGACTCCTTTTTCTTTGGTTAGGTACTCAGTAATGATATTGCTGGATTGAATGGTGGGTCTACTTTTAGTTCTTTGAAAAATTGCCATACTGTTTTCCGTAGAGATCATACTAATTTTTAGTCCCACTGACAGTTTATAAGTGGTCATTTTTTTCTATATCCACACAAGAATCTATTGTTTTTGGATTTTTAATAAAAGTTATTCTAACAGGAGTAAGGTGATATCTCATTGTGGAATGCTCAAAGCAGGATGTCAGTCTCTTTCGTAAATAAAAATGTATTTTAGATTCCATTTATTTTTTTCTAGAATTTGATGGCATAGAGACAACATATGGATTTATAGTTATAATGTTGTTAAACATGCATTTGATATTGTAGGTTCCATTCTAAACTATCTAATTTCACCAGTGGTCCTACCACTGTATTTATTTGGTGGAGAGCCAATCCCAGAATGATAAGCAACAGTGTGGAAGTGCTATGAATTCCAAGGGAGCAAAATGAGTATAAGGTGTACACCATATACTACATTCTGTTGAATCCTCAAAAAGTAAGATTGACTTAACATGGCATCTTATTACATGTTGGGTAAATTTGTAGCTTACTGAAGGAATGCATTATTGGTTCATTTCAAAAAATTAAATATGCTTAATAGACCTTTATTATCAGATGATGAATATTTTGGATATTATTTTTTGATTACTTTTGAGTAAATTTTCCCAGTCCCAACCCTATTGAAATTTAGAGATAGATAATTCTCTACTGTGAGAAGAGGCCATCCTGCATTTTGTAAGACATTTAGTGGTATGACAGGCCTTTATCCAATAGTAAAGCACCACATTTCTTTCCCCCATTGTGACAATCAGGTTGGTCTCCAGATGTTACCGAATAACCTTGGGATACTAATTCACCTTGAGTAGAGAACATTTCTTTGGGATGATGCCTCATTAATTTTCACAATAACTATGGCAAAATATAAAGCTAAAAATAAGAGACCCTCCAATTCCAGTTTGCTTTTTTTTTTTCAAATTCTAACAGAATTGATTCCTAATCATAAATAGTCTTGAATGTTATTATTATTAGAAATCGTTTGGATAGTTATTCATATGTCTCTTTTTTTCTACTGTGTTTTTCCATACATAAAAGTTTCAGACAAGATGATTATAATTTGATTCTTCACAGTCATTTAATAAACCTTTGTGTCTTTGCAAAAGGAACACAGAGTACCTGACACTAATTTCATTCTTAATGTGTTGTAATGAGTTTCAACTGATAGCCTTACTTTTATTATAAAATTTATTGTTTTATCTACCTCTAAAATTTCTTCCCCTATTTAGGCAAAAATTGTTCAGTTCCATTTGTAAAGGCCTTATTAGTATTTTTAGTGGCTGCATAATAGAAATAATACAGAAGATAACATCTAAAATTTTAGTTTTGATTGCTTAAGTAAACCTCTATATAATGATAACAGAGACAAAGGTCTTCAAAAACATCCATTTGAAAGGAAAAGTTTAAGTGTTTCAGAAATAAAAATATGTCAACCAGTATGATGAAAATGTGTCAAATGGTTTATGAAGCTAGTGCATGATGCCCCATGATCATATCAATGTACACAGCTATGATTTAATAAAAAAAATAAATAAAAAAATAAGAAATAAAAATATCTTTAATATATAAATAATTGCTTTACATATAGAAGCTGCAGCCAAGTTGTATAGCTTCTCAAGGAGTCTATTTGCATGGTTTCCAGAAAATTTTGGTGAATTGACTCTTGCTCAAATTCCATAGTTCTAAGTCCAAGAACATAATAATCTAAGAAAGATGCTCTGGACGAGGAACCTGAGAGTTGTGAAGGAAGTCTGAAACTTAACGTCTGGTTTTACTATGCTGTACATTATTATCTTACTGTGAACTAGTGATTTTCAACTGATGTGCTGTAGCACACTGGTATGCTATGAAAGGATCTTAGGTATACCACAATAATTTTCGAAGATCATTAATAAAATTATTTTAGAAAGAAGTACAAAGAATGGTAACTATATTCTTTTTTCTATTCATTTTTTTTGTGATCAACATAATTTAAGTGTGCTGAGAAGTTTAACTATAGGTTCAAGTGTACCATGAGATAAAAAGGTTAAAAAACACTGCTATAGATTATAACATGCTGAGACTGATGAGCAATGATGTGTATCTTGTCCAGATGAGATGGTGAGTAATTCCTGCTGCTTATCTGTTCTCTGTTCTGTCTCTCCCCTACCTCAACATACACAACCATGGAAACTGTGCAGAACTTCTCAGCTCTTCTATCCATAATTGAAGTATTTATTATCTTAGCTACTAACAATTCCCCTCTAAGAATTGCCTTTAGTCAAAGAATTCGGCTTCATATAAGACCCACCCCCCATACTATAGGTAGCTTGCATCTAAAGGCTTTCTCATTTGAAAAGAAAAATGGTCTGGCCTATTTTATCAATTCATAGCTATAAAAGTAGCTTGCAGAACAAATTATAAGATACATTGTTAAATATGAATTTCAGATAAACAACAAATACTTGGGATATATGCACACTCAAGTATACTAAAACATACCTACAAAAATTTATTGTACTCTGAGTGTTAATAAGAAACTCACATTTAACTGGGCATCCTATATTTTTATTTGCAACTCTATCTTAAAGGTGTCAGGAATTTCTGCCTAATTTAACTTCTCTCATGGGCAGACAGTTGTTTCAGTGAATTCACCTCAATAAATTGCCTTCATCCTAATAACTATCTCAGAGTCTGTTTCCCAGGGAACCTTATCTGTATCAGTTGGTGCTAATTATGTTCCAAAAAGAAGACTCTGAAATTAAATTTTTGGAACGGAAGCATCTGGCAGCCAGCTGGCAATGAAAACCCTATGACTGGTGGTAGACAGGGTGCTAAGAGTCTCTGACATGCAATCATTAGGATTTCTATGGTAATATGTCAGTATAGGATACTATTAATATATAAAAAAAAAAGCAATGCAAAACCTTAGGCTGTGAAATATCTCAGATCTCAGCCATTTGAAAAATTCAAGAGAAATAGTAATTATAAGAACAATGTAATATGATAGCTATTGCTGAGGGCCATTGATACATCAGGATTTGAAAATGACAGTGTAAGGCGTAGAGTGATTAATCACAAATTTAAGGCAACACAGCACATAAATGCATAACTACAAGCTTCTCTTACAACTGGAGGGCAAAAATAAGCTAATCATAAGACCTGGGACCTCATTAGAAGAATAACAAAACTACAGAAAAATTTAAATATCAATCTCAAGTTTTATGCAAAAAAAGATTCTGATTGGAAAGGAAATGAATAATGACACATAGTATAGACACATCTTGGTCATAAATCTGGAATACCCATACATTTTTAACCCTATGGACCTGCAAATATGACTCTATTTATTAAAGTATAATGCTCCTTCATTGCTTGAAGATGATGTAGAGACCTTGACTTTATAAGGCAACTCATGCCTTCTCAAGATATATTCCAACTTTTTTCACTATCATGAGGCCATATGTAAGGAGAAGTCTCAATATAAATCATCTAGGCAGATGCTGCTAATAAGAGTTCCCCTATGGGAGAAAAGGGACGATACTCCAATGTGGATATAGGACCTAGCCCATGCATACTATCAGGATCCAGGAATACATACGTGGGCAGAGTCCTAAAGAGATTAGACCAAGAATAATTGAATATTAAGTTGGATAAAAGAGTCAATCACTATGGAACTACATTCTCTTGTTAAGAATTTTATACCCTGGAAAAAAACTTTGTAATGTAGTACTGACATTATGTTAGAATGGCTTTTGGAAGGTTGAACAAAGTGCTGGCTCATATGAGGAAAAATGCCAGAACTTCTATGTGAGGTGTGGGCCAGAAGAAATGAAAAGACTCAGTAAGGCAAGCAGGCTAATGTGAATATATTACAAAAGATTATAACATCTACCAGCTAATTGTTTTCCCCAGAAGATCTACATAGGTCTGTCTACTTATCAATGTGATAAGGCATGTACTGTGAGAGGCTCACCAGCATCATTGAATCAATGGTAGCTCCCTACACTGGCCATGGCTGATAGCAGATTCTTGATAGCAAAGGGTTCAGATAAGCTCTCAAATAACAAAAACAAGAAGGCGGCACTTAACTGTCAGGGGGAAAAAGTTTAACACAAGTATGCGTAGAAAAATTAGAGTGGAAATCAGGATCCTAACAGTAATAGAGCTATGCAAATTGCCAGTAGAACATGTCCTCCCCAAGGGCAGAATAAACAAGCAGCCCTTACAAGTAATCTCACTGTACCCAATCAGAATAAATGAAGTAGGGATGATTAGAATTTCAAAGGCAGCCTATACAATGAAAAAATCACAATCCTGTGTATGATTTTCCTACCCATACCAGTTTTAAGAATCCAGAACCCATTTATTTGAAGAACCCAGTTCCCCATGAAGAAATGACCTGCAACATTATAGCAAGTTTATATGATAATGATCATTAATATTATTTTCCAAAAAAGCATATGGCCATGTATTATGATAACTATAAACTGAAAAGGGAAATATCAAGACATTTCAGAAATTTCTAGACACAGATTCAATTTGACGTTGTTTAGATATACAAAGCGTTTTTACAGGCCTCTTGTTAGTGAGGGACTAGTAAAAATAGATTTCTGGCATAGCAGATCTAATTCATAGTAGGTCCCCAGAGTCCAAGAAATATTTAATGTTGATTTCCCAGATCCCTCAAATGATAATTTGAATTTAGGAAATTGGTAGTTTTCAGAATCCTTACTTGCTCTTGCTTTAGATAAGATCCATTATAGTTGGGAAGGTCAAATAAAAACTGTTGGGCTCGGCGCCTGGACCACATACACCTGAGCTGCTGGGTTAGAATCCAGCCCAGGGCCCTCCAAACAACAATGATGGCTGCAACCAAAAAATAGCCAGGCATTGTGGCAGGTGCCTGTAGTCCCAGCTACTTGGGAGGTGGAGGCAGGAGACTCGCTTAAGCCAAGGAGTTGGAGGTTGTGTGAGCTGTGATGCCATGGCACTCTACCCAGGGTGACAGCTTGAGGCTCTGTCAAAAATAAATAAATAAATAAATAAAAATAAAAACTGTTGAACTGGTCTCTGGCTCTGTGAAGAGTATATAAGTGAAAAAAAAAAAAAGTTGCATCTGAAATGAAGTAGCAGGAATCAGTGCCATACTTAAAGATTTAAGGTGTTAATGATGTAAATCCAAATTATCTCTCTCTTAAATTCACAAATCTGGTGATTACAAAAGAAAGATGAGCTCTATACAGTGACAGTGGGATCGGGATTATAAACTAAAGGGAAAGAAGTTCTGTAGAAGAAATACATGCACAGCCCTGAGAGTGCACAGAACTGTGCAGGCTTTTGTACTGCATACTAATACTCATCATAGAAGTCATTTTAAAAAGTATTTTTAAAAAGCAAGCAAGTAAATAGAATGACATGGCAAGTTATCAGCTTCCAGCTTCTTTCATTAGCCATCTCCCATACATTGGGCTCAAGAATGGAGCAGCCATGGTTAACAAGTACAGAATCTATAAATAAATACACTTAATAGCATGAACTTTCATTCACATAGTTGAACCAACGACAACTAAGTTAGTATTATTGCTGAATACCCAAGTCAAAAAGTCAAATGGTGAGCCATAAAGACAACATCATTCCTGACAGAGAATAACCAACCCTTTGATGTTGCATGGATGACAATAGGCCCATCCACCCTGAAAAGACCAGAGATTTTGAATGGACAGGACCTATTGTGGGTATGGTTTGCCTTCCTTTACCACAGAGTTTCAGAAACCACTACTATTCAAGTGTTTATAGACGCATCATGCACCTATATAATCACAGATGCATGATTCTGAAAAATATCACAAAATACCAAGGAACATAAATTACAACATATAAATTGTTTGTGTATAATCTTGGAACTCAACCTATTATATATTTTGCCATCCTAAAGATTCCAATCCAATTGGAAGCCTATCAGATGGGAGCCTTTTGAAGAATAAACTGAAGTGTCACTTTGGCAATGATTCCCTCTGTAACTTGGATGTCATTCAAGGATACAGTTTACAAATAAATGGCCATTACATGACATGTGTCTACATACAGAATTGGCTAAAATATGGAACCAAGGCATGGGTGTCTATTAACAAAATTCTAGGATTTGCATATCAAGAGGTCCTGTATCCAGAGAAAATACTACTACCACCAGGGACAGCAAGAATCCCACATTTTAAGGGTTTTTTAAAAAATGTTTTCTGGTTTCTTTGGGCTTCTCAATGATTCCAAGAGTTGAGAAAGCGTGGAAAGGAATAAACACCCTGGCAGGAGTAATTTTCCCTGGTACCTCTAGATGGCAGAGCGTCTCATTAACAATGTGACTGGGAAGAATACATTTGGGACCCAGATGATGCACTGAGAGTTTTCTATTGCTCTCCTTTGCAAATTCCACAGTTATCTATTTAGATAAGTGGAACAGCTTTAAGAAGGGAATGACAACTAAAGTCTTATAGCTCTTAGGAATAAATGTCTGAGTCACGTTGCAATCTACACTAAGAAGCAAACAAGAAGAAATACAACATACAAAGATTTTTTTTTGAGGAAGTGAGGGATAAACCTGTAAAGTATGAATCAGAGTGGCATCAAAGAAAGTTGTAATACCCTGGTGCAGTCTGACACACAAGAGAAAGGTAAGAAAGGAGGATTGTGCAAGAGGAATGTAGTCCCACAGATCTCGGGTACTCTACCAGGGAAGTCCAGAGGAAAGAATAATCGTGACCTTGAAGAGAAATCTCCTCTCACTCTGCTCAAAGCTAATCATGCAGTCATTTAAGAAATATAGAGTGTGGCTTCAGTGTGAACACTAAAGTGGAATCAGAGTGATGGAGACATGATATTGTCAGGCAACTAACTTACTCCAGTGGGTGTGCTTGAGAATGGGACATGGAGGATCTTCATATTGTCTACCCCTATGTAGACCAGCAAAAAGATGGCAGGTAAAAGAGAAGGGAATCCAGAATGTGTAGTAAAGGAAAAAGAGGATGAATATCAGCTGTTACCTGAGATGCAGTGAGAAGATCTGCAAGCTTCTTTTACAAAACATTTTGTAAATTTCCTCAGAAAAACAAAATAACCACCTGCTTTATGCAGATGGGTAAATTTATTATGTGAATCAAAGCATAAAGTAATGTGCAAACTTAGTAGGTACTTCAGATTCCAAGATCCCCATTTGAGGACATAGGCCAGTCATTTTCAACAGGTGTTCAGCTGCACACTGGTGTGTTCTGAGTGAGTCTGAGATGTGCCGTGAAAACTTCTAAAGATGATGAATTAAATTAGTTTCAAAAGAGATTCGAAGCACAGTAAGTATATTATTTTTGTACATTTTTTGATCAACATAATTTAAATGTGTGGTGGAAGTTTAACTGTGGGTTCAAGTGGCCATGAGATAAAAAAGGTTGAAAAACACTGAGATGGGCACTCATTTCTAGGTTTAAGAAGGGAAAGCTTATTGCTCACAGCTGAGTCCTTCTCCTGCAGCAATCTGGAGAAGAGACAGGCAAATCTCCTTTTCTGAGTCTACTTCCCACAGAGTTCAACCTTTTATACACAAAAATAGAAAGATCACACACACACACACACCCATATATGTATAGACACATAATATGCACATCAAAAGATAAAGTAGAAGGTGGATTGTTAAAAAAGAAGCTTTAGTTTCCTGGAGTTCTGGTATCATTCTCCAACTCAGATTTATAATCTGAATTCCTACTGAATAAAGATATATTGCTCTTTATAATTCTTTGAATTGATATTGTATTTTTCTGCACTGTGATTGGGTCTGGTATGGCATGAAGCTGATTCTTTTAATTCTATTATTAGTGTCTGAATTATGTGTGCCACATTTTTTCTTACCTTTCAATTTCTAAATTTCCTCTCTTCACCATGTTACTTTATTTTACTATCCTATAGTAGCTTATTAAAACAATGGTAGTAGGGTATACCTGAAATAAAATAAGCTGGACATATATAAAGTATATAATTTGCTAAATTCTAATATATGAACAGACTGGAAGAAATGATCATAATCAATGTAATGAAAATATCACTAGCTTCAAAAGTTTCCTCATGCCTCATTGTAATTTCACCAAACTGTTGTCTTCCCACTCACCTCACCACGCCACTACTGATGTTTCTATTACTATAGATTTTTGTTTCTCAGAACTTTGTCTAAATCAAGTGTAATATAGCTTAGTTTTACTCTTCTTGTACTTGAATATTAGAATTAAACAAATACTTTTTTGTAATTCAAAAAATATACATTCATTAGTATAGAAGTCCTTTTGCTCTGCCTTCTCCCATTCAGCATAAATATTTTAGGATTCATCCAATTTATGCATGTATCAGACATTTATTTCACTTAATTGAGGAATAACATTTTATTGTATGAATATACTTCTATTTTCTCCCCCAACCATCTGTTCTGTGGACATGATAAAGACACTAGAGAATGAGAAAGTGACCTAAAGTAATCTGGATACATTTGTGTGGTAAGTCCTGGTATCTTGGAAACTTTTACAGCCTTGATTTCAAGCCAGTGAGAATATGTAAGAGGTGTTAGCATGGCAATGGGACACCAAATGCTAGAGATTAAATTGAACTCCTTAAAATAACTCCCCATGCAATGATGCAAGACTATATTCAGTCAAAGGACATAAACTTTGGGGCCCCAATCAAAAAACTGTTTGGATTAATTGCAGAGGAAAGGGATTTAAGAGGCTGAAATTGATGACATCTGTAAAAATGACTTCACCTGTCATTTATAGCTTTGGATACACTCAAGACATTGGAAGTTAATTTGGTGAGGTCTTGACAGCACTAGTGCTACTTGAAACAAAAATCCATTCATCTCACTTACTAACCCGCAGTTGTGCTCATTTTCTCTCTTTTTGTATAGTCAAATCTTCCCTTTTTTTCTAGCTTTGTCTAAGTTGATTTAAGGAGACAAAAGATCTGGTTGGGCTGAGGTCTCCTTGTCCCAAGGTAGTCTGAAGTCTAAATTACCTATGAGGCAATGCATGGAGGCTAGCACTTTAAACTTTTATGACTCTTTTGAATATAAGTAATCAAGTCATCACCCTAATCTTGTGGGTACAGACTAGCTGAATATATCTAAATTGAATTAGGGAATTTGCAGTAGTGTGAAGAAGCTGAAGCAATGTGTGTGTGAGTCCTTTTGGACCAGCCTGTTATCCTATGTTGTAGCTTCATGTGCGGAATGTATAATTGGTGTTGATATTTTACGTGTCTACATGGCGAGTGAAGGCATTCTTCCTGTAAGGGAGAGCTGCACATAGAGAAATCTATACTTTTGAGGCCCTATTAATTATCCTTTTTAAGCTAAAAGGCTAATTTGAGCCTCTGGGAAACAGGAGGCAGGCCCCACCTAGAGGTGCCCCACAGCAGACTCCTTGCCATCCTTATATGGCTGACAGGTACACTCTATTGCTGTGGGGCTCTTTCAAAGCTGAACTACTTACTTATGAAGTTCGTGTTACTCTCTGGCCTGGTATTTCTATTTTTCAGGCTGGAGGGGTCAGCTCAGATTCAAAGGCTAACAGTAGGAAGGGTCCAACAAGCCTTGCTTATCAAATGGGAGTTGTGTGTTAAAGAATGTTATTGGCCTTACTCCAGGAGCATCCCAGTTTTATATGCAAAAGTGTTGCATTTCCCTTTGAGGAAAACTTTACTCCTTATTCATTCAATGGAAGCAAAACCTTAGTAAAGCCCCAAATTCATAGTAATTCCCTTAAATCCCTTGACCTGATTCACACATGATTTAGCTAAGCTTGAAACCAGATAGGGCTGCTGTGGCTATTCAGCATCAGCTATCCAGAAACACAAATGGACATTATCACTCTGCTCAGTGGGTAAAAGGAAGCCTTTCTATGGTAAATACCAATACTCCTCTTGATAAATTCTACAATTTTATGTCCTAGGGCTTTGCCAATGGCCCAGTTGGTCTGCCTTTTGGAAAACTACAGGATGGCAGATAAATGAAACCCCTTGTTAGAACAGTCATACAGATATCTGTGTACTGGCCATTCTCTGATGAGATTGAATTCAATCTGTTGGTAATTGAGGCCCATCTCCCTGCATGGTAACTACTGATGCCTATATTAATCATCACATTTGGAATGCCGAGATATCTACTATCATATACTGGAACCAAAGTAAAGCTCTCTATGTTTATAATATATAGTTATCTGCATGCCAGGCTGTGAGTTCTGCCAAAGGTAGGCACATTTGTTTCATGGTAAGGATGGCAGTATTACAAGAGGCATGCCTGTTTTTGGCAAGTTGACTGCATTAGCCTTTTACCTCTTCTTTAGGACTATCATTGAGGCCCCACTGTTGTGGGCGCTCTTTTAGGTTACGTCTTTATAGTCCAGTGCAATCAGCTAAATCAAACATTGCAGTGTGGTATTTTAAATTCTTCTGTGTCATGATTTTAGATTCTTTAACTATTAGTAATCTGAAAATATCTTGCCTTTTATCACAAAATCCATTCAACATGCCATTCCATGGTCCATGCCATTCACAGGCATTTACCTGGTCTGACAATTTAGTTTGTTAACTTGCCACTCACCATGCAATTATATTGGCAGTACTGACCAAACAACTCAGTAAGTTTTCATATCCATGAGTGTTGGTGCCTTGCTGAGTGGGATTTATTATTGTTCAGTATTTTTGTGTGTCATCACAAATCTGTTGCTAAGGTTAACAAGAAATTTAATGTTGTTCATTGCTGTAATTTGTCAGAGCTTGAAGCCTTGAAGCAATGAACAACATTAAATTTCTTGTTAACCTTAGCAACAGTGGAAATGGAATCAGGGTTATGTCAGTCCAAGTTTACTGAGATAATGACATGAAGATAAAAGTAGTGTCCTAATAGATTAAACATTTTTCTGAAGGAATAGAAAATATCACTTATGAAGAGAAGACAGATGGCCAGTAACAAGCAGAACTGATGAAAATATTGTAAAAATTTGTTGAATTGTGAATCACACTGTTGACTGACCATGAGAAGTATAGTACACCAAGTAAACATTGATAGAGAAACAGAAAAATCTTAACTAAACATCTAGGCATGAGAAAGGTGTGGGCAAAAATGGTCCAAAGGAACTCCCCAATGAACAACAACAGAATCAAACTTTGCCAAGACCTGTTACAGAAGCAGAAAGGTGTTTGGGGCCATGATGAAATATGGGTATACCAATATAACTCTGAAACAAAGTGTAAAAGTTCATAATGAAAATTAGCCAATTCTTTGTGACCAAAATATATCTGTTAGTCCAAATCAAGAGTCAAAATTATGCTGCTAAACTTTTTTGATATCAGAGAGATTGTTAATTATGAATTTGTACCAACTGGACAAAGAATTAATTGGGTTTATTATTTGGAACTGCTGAAAAAGCTGCATGAAAAAGTTGGATGAGTCTGGGCATGGTAGCTCATGCCTGTAATCTTACCACTCTGGAAGTACAGGTGGATCACTTGAGCTCAGGAGTTTGAGACCAGCCTGAACAAGAGTGAGACCCCATCTGTACTAAAAATAGAAAAATTAGCTGGCCATTGTGGAAGGCAGCTGTAGTCCCAGCTACTTGGAAGACTGAGGATAATTTGAGCCCAGGCGTTTGAGGTTGCTGTGAAGTAGGCTGATGCCATGATATACTAGCCTGGGGCATCAGAGTGAGACTCTGTTAAAAAAAAAAAAAAAAAAAAAAAGTTAGATGAAATGACCAAAAACTAACTCATGGCTCTTGCATCACAACAATGCACCAGATCACAGGGATTTGTCTGTAAAGGAGTTTTTAGCTAATAAGCAAATTACCTATTGGGGCACACCCCCCCACACTCACTTGATCTGACCCCCAAGAACATTTTTGTTTAATCAAAGGTAATGGAAATATTGAAAGTAAGATATTTTGATGATGACATTCAGTACATCAAGGGTAATATGATGACTGCTCTGATGGTCATTCCAGAAAAAATGTTCCAAAATTGCTTTGAAGGATGGACTAACATTGGTACCTAGCTTGCCAAAGGGAGTACTTGGAAGGTGATGATAGTGATATTCAACAATGGGGTAAGTAGTACTTTTTCTAGGATGAGCTCATGAACTTAATTGTATTTAATGATATAACTTCGTCTTCAAACATGGACCCTAAAATATTTTTTTATTCTAACTCCCTCACCTCCTCCTGGCAACTAGGGAATTTTGGTCACTGAATGTGGTTGTCTCCAGAAAGAGATCATTTCCACTTGGACAGTTCCTAGGAAATGATTAGAATGGAAATATTTGGGGATTACACAGAGTTATTTTGAAAATTTGGCATTATCCCTTGGTGTTAGGCTTCTTTCTCTTTAGCAACAACCCTGAGTAACAGCTGGATCACCAGGAAGGCCTAGGGGATTTACCTTTAATGCTATATCAGCCAATTTGATTTTCTTGTTGGATTGACATGGTCATAGGACGTAATGACAAGAACACTGTCATTCAGTAACTTTAAACCACTTCTAGTTGTCCATGCAGATCAATATATAAGATGTAAATAGGCTTTGTGAGCTTTATTAAAATTCCATTATCCTCTTTAAGTCAAAGATCAGGATGCAAATGAGAATGCTGGAGCTACTGGACTAACTTTTTTTTTTTTTTTGAGATGCACTCTTTCCAATCGTAGCATCTCTAACACATTAACTTTTTGATAATGAAAGATGAACAACAGCTCCTTCATTTGGATATGGAATACTTTGTCTCTGGAAGGTACAAGGAAGGGAAAGAAATTAATAAAGATTGTTTTTCAGAATCACCCTGAAACCTTCTTCAGGTTCCCCCTGAAGAAAACCAAGTGTTGCAGTTCTCTCAAACTGTTGGAAACAGCTTAAATTCAACTGATTATTGGGCCTTTCATACCAAACCAGAGACTATTGACTAAGAGTTAATCTTCATTCTCTTTATATTTACCACAAATTCTATTAATGATTCCTGCATAAGCACCACCCACACAACACCAGTTGTCAATGTGCATAATTTTTTCAGTGGCTGTTACTTAATCATTACATGGAGTGAATGAATGCCACCCAGATGATGGACAAACTGATAGCCTGGACCCACAACCCTTGGATTTTTACTCCCAAATCAAGGACTGGACTCAAATTCTATAACTGAGCTAAAAATACAATTTTGGTTCTTACCAGATGTCCAAGAGGACAGGAAGAAGAATTGACAGCATGTGCCTGATCACTCATAGAGGTTTCACTTGAAAGAGGGAACAACTGCAAACAACCTTTCCCTCCCTCCCCCAGAGGTAATATGTGCACTCTCTGGGTCACATTTCTTATATAGAAGCTCTGTTTTGTGTGTATATGAGTGTGTGTATGTTTTCACAAAAAGGACCAGTACAGGCAATTGTTCAGTAATTTCTTAATGAGTAATATTAATGAGTTTGATTCCATAAGCACACATAGAAAGGAAGAAATGACTCTTGATTTACTTCACCTCATAGGTCAGGGTTTTTGTCATTTTAGAAATAAGAATAACAAAAAAAGATTCTAACTTTAATCACAAGAACAATTGTTTAATTTGAAATTAGCAAGCATCCTGCTGTCCATAATGCTATTAAAGCTGTTCAAAACAATGTGATAGCAGGAGAGCTGGACAGATTCTAAGTATAAATAAAATGGAAGTCAGGACTAAGAAATGTAAAAATTGAACAGTAAATTTCAGATTATTAATTGCAATATGTAAATGAAGTTCTCATAGCAGTAGGAGCAATAGTAAACATATTGCTCACATATTATAAAAATATATAAAAACAAAGATAGTACATCTTTTCATAAAACAGCTAATAATGTTTCATTAATATGACAGCAAACTGTAGAAAACATAAAAGTTTTAAATTTCTGTGAGAACTATTACAGACAACTGAACAGTTACTTGACATTTATACTAGTGCTTACTTTTATAAATATTGTTTATTTTCATTTATGTTACTTTCATTGCTATTCTTTAAATAAAATTTATAATTGTTATAGAAACTATAATCACAGAAATTTAATACAAATGATTTTTAAAAGTATCCTGTTATAGTGGTGGCAGAGTAAGATGCTAGACTAGAAACATCTCCTTGGCAGCTACTTATGGTGAGACCAAGGAGAGACAACTCTAGATACCTCTAGCTGGGATATCCTGCCAGAAAAATCATTCTGAGGGCACAGGGAAGCAGCAGGAGACTCCAGGAGTCAATGAGGAGGTAAGGATCAGTGGAAGACCCAGTACAGAAGGTGAAGGACTAATAGAGGGGGGAGGCCAATCAGCCCTCTGGTTGCGGGCTATCAGATACAGGGAAGCCCTGTCCTGAAGATTTTGGAACTTGGGTGCTTGCCAGAGCAACCTTTAGAGGACATAACCGAGTGAATGAACTTGAATGGTACCCAGTAGCTGGGATTGAATCACTAAGTGGAGTGGAACTTTCATTGGTTTGGCTGCTAGCAAGGTGCTGCCATTGTAGAAAGACTGACCAGGAGGAACAGCCCACAGGGCTTTAGTGTGAAGCAGGCTTTGGAATGCCTGATGATCTTCACAGCCACTTTGGGGGGAGTTGGAGGACTCCTGACCTCCAAGAAAGCCTCTTTATGGCAAACAGGCACTGTTTGGAAACTAGGTGTGTCTCCTAAATGCTCTGGCAAGAACTTCAGGCTCTCAACTTCATGAGGATGGAATGCTACAGAAGTGACCAAGCTCTGATTGAGGGCAAATAAATCAGGTAGATGAGACTAGGTCTCTGCAGCAACTACATAGTGGCTTCTAGCCACCATCTTATACAGCACAACCAGTATGCACGTTTTGCATCTCCTACCACAACATCACATGGTGTCCAGGCAATAGATTACAATTTATTTTTGAAAATTTTTGTTAGTTTTTTTGTTTGTTTATTTGTTTACTTTGTTTTGTTTAATTTTTATTTTTTTCATTTTACTTTCAATAGCAGGGGCTCCACTTCTACTATAATTTTCCTTCCTCTTTTATTCTTTCTGCATTTTATATTTCTCTCCTTTTTTCTGTCCTTTTGTAAAGATTTTTGTACTACTTTTCATCTTTCCTACATAAATTTCTCGAACAACTCAGATATCCCTTTTTAACATCTGATATAGTTTTTATTTTCCTTATATATTTTCATTTTTTTATTTTTTATGTTTTGTTTTATTCTATTATATACTTTATTCTATTTATTAAAGAGCCTCAATCTGAGGGTTGGATTGAAATACCATAGCATTGGCTTGGCTTATAAAGTCCTTGAGCCTAGCATGTTCTTCTAGATTTGGCCTTGGAAAGGCTGGCATCAGTACGTCCTCACTGCAACACACTGTCGATTTTATTATATATTAGGTGGAGGTTTGGTTCTGCTTTTGCTCAGGCCAGTAAAAGAACCATCCAGCCCTCCTCCAGAGTCCTGAACTCTAGGTGTGGATCAAAGCACGTGCAGAATACCATCATTACTTCATATCACTCTTTCTCTTCTTCTCTCCTTTTTTTCAACTTTTTACTTTCACCCTTCTTTCTTTTTTTTTTTATTATTAAATCATAGCTGTGTACATTAATGCTATCATGGGGCACCATACACTGGTTTTATAGACAGCTTCACATATTTTCATCACACTGGTTAACATAGCCTTCCTGGCATTTTCTTAGTTATTGTGTTAAGACATTTATATTCTACATTTACTAAGTTTCACATGTACCCTTGTAACAAGCACCACAGGTGTAATCCCACCAATCATCGTCCCTCTGCCCATCCTCCCTCCTTCCTTCCTTCCCTCTCTCCCTTTCCCCATTCTTAGGTTATAACTGGGTTGTAGCTTTCATGGGAAAGCCATAAATTAGTTTCATAGTAGGACTGAGTACATTGGGTACTTTTTCTTCCATTCTTGTGATATCTTACTAAGAAGAATATGTTCCAGCTCCATCCATGTAAACATGAAAGTGGTAAAGTCTCCATCTTTCTTTAAGGCTCCATAGTATTCCATGGTATACATATACCACAATTTATTAATCCACTCATGGATTGATGGGCATTTGGGCTTTTTCCATGACTTAGCAATTATGAATTGGGCTGCAAAAAACATTCTGGTACAAATATCTTTGTTATAATGTGATTTTTGGTCTTCTGGGTATATACCTAGTAGAGGAATTATAAGATTGAATGACAGATCTATTTTTAGATCTCTAAGTGTTCTCCAAACATCTTTTCAAAAGGAATGTCTTAATTTGCATTCCCACCAGCAGTGCAGAAGTGTTCCCTTTTCTCGACATCCATGCCAACATCTCTGGTCTTGGGATTTTGTGATATGGGTTAATCTTACTGGACTTATATGATATCTCAAAGTAGTTTTGATTTGTGTTAAACCTCGAATAGCTAAGACATTACTC
>CAUYPK010049972.1:0-72719 GCA_963574355.1 Loris lydekkerianus | reverse complement strand
CAACAGCCTTTTATTCTATAAATTAAAAAATTGTTTACGGGCAATTGTTTGTAATCAGGGTTTTTTTTGTTTTTATGTCCACTCCCCCCCCCCCCCCCCCCGTGCCACTGACCAATTTATCTCTCCAAACACAATTCAATTATCAGACTTGTGTTTGTCTTTTTGCTTCTCTCTGTTTTTCTCTGAGTTTTTCACCCCAGTCTCTCCTTCGGGATCCCCATCTTCATCATCCCCACGCTCGGCACCTTCATCTAGAACTTTTCTTTTTCATAAATATCAGAAGATTTTGATACAGCATCTCAAATTCAGAAAATTTACAGAATATAAAGTGATCATTTTCATAATCCATTGTCTCTACATCAATGTTATCTTAAATCCTTCATCTTGTATGTCCTTTTATCCATTTTATCTTCTTCTCTTATACTCTGGGGCAAGAACTTCTAAAAATAATTCTCTTTTCACTAAATCTTAATAATTTGAAAAAGCTTGAATTGAATAAAAATAAGTAGATTAAGTCCTTAATCAAATGTTAAATTACCTCTTTGCTATTCCAACTCTCATTTTAATCCTAATCTTTAGTCTCTTGGGGAATCGTTTTTCTCAAATTATTATTTTATCCTTCTTATTAAATATTCTGGTAATAGTCGTTGTATTTCTACACTTCGATAATTCACTCTATAGGAAAGAATGTACAATGGGTATAACAGCACAATTTTGCCTATCCATGTAAGATCTTACTCAAAAGCGATCTCATGTTATGCATTAAAGCAAAAGTCTCCTCTATGTAGATGACAACTATAAATCCCCTCTCTTTTTCTCTCAATTTAACAATTCAGTGTTGCCATATTAACTTATAATTACTCTTTCTTCATAAAAATTAGATGATTTTCTTGGCTTAGTAGGGAATATATGTGCAGTTTTTGTTTTTTTCCTTCCTATTTTTCTATATTTATCCTCCTTAAAAATATCACTTGAAACTCACACCTCAAACTTGAATGAACATACAGATCACCTGGGTGGGGGGGACTGTTAAAATGCAGGTTCTGATTCAGTAGGTCTGGAGTGGGTCTTAGCACCCTGCATTTTTAATCAAGTCACTAGTGATGATGATGATGCTGGTCCCAGGGTCAGACTTTGAGAAGCAAAGACTAAAAATACTGCATAGTATTTATAATTTTTATAACAAAATTAGGAGTAAGAGATCCTTAGGATATTATCAAGATAAAGCCAGATAGGATATATTTTCAACACTATTGTATTAGCTTCATTATAAAAGTATTTAAATATAGATGATTTAATACATATTATGTATATTAACAAACTAGCTGAAATATGGATTATTTAAATAAGAATGTTACGAAAACAATTGATAATAATATTGATAAATTTCCTGCTATGTGCACTTAAATACTAACTCATTTTTTTTCTTCACCAGGACCACAAAGACCTACATTGTTATGTTAGTTATACAGACCAGACAACTGAGATTCAGTGTCTAAAATACCTGGTCCAAGGTTAGATCTAGAACTTGGATCAAGTATTGTCTAAAAATGCACTTATAGTTTAATATACTTCAAATCAACACTACTCTCCCATGTCCACCAAACTTCACTAGATCACGGTCTATGACAACACATTCATTCACCCATCACATTAAAGAGAGGGTCTACGAATTCACCCTTCTGGCCCTCTGCATTCAGGTATAGAAAGACAAAGTTCCTGCCATCTTGGATTTATTCAACAATTAAACAACCGAACAAATGAGAGAACAAGAAAGTGTCAGATGTGGGTGAATGCTATGAAAAAGTGATTAATATGATGTGATAGCAAATGATTTGGAGTGTGCATCCAAGGGATAGGTATATCTTCAAAATCTATACTTAAAAATTGATATTATTATTGTTGGCTCAATTTAATAATACAGTTTATCTCAATCATTGCAAATCACGTAAAAATGCAAGCAAACACAAATGGCTTTTATCACTGGAATGTAAAACTGTGATGACAGCACAGATAAGGAAAGACAAGCTTCAACACAACTGTATATTGTGGTAACACCCCATATGTGTTGCTTCGTATCTTAATACACTCCGAGCTCAGTGTCATAATCTTCATCATAGACATTAACATGTATATACCATCTTATTTGATTGCCAGTTTTGCGTGAAGCATTTTACATATATTAACCCATTTAATAATCATGACTGACTGCTCTATTAAGTGTGGATAAAATGTGGATATTACTGTACTCCTTTTCCAGATTATAAAACTGAGGCTCAACGCAGTTAAGTAATACATCTAGATTTACGGCATTAGTAAGTATCAAAGTCAAGTTTGAAATCCAGGCAGCTAGGTTCCAGAGTCTGTGCTCTTTAACAATTTGCCACCCTCCCTTATTCTTGTTCATAAAATATGACAGTTGTTATCAGCTATCTCCAATATCTTTTTTTGATGGCAAATGTTAAAATTCTATGACAATGATTTAAAATATGTAATCTGAGAGAACAAGTTGTGTTTCAGCTTCTATTGTTAGTAAGGATTAAATGATTAATATTATGCAGAAAGTTATGCTAACCTTTTCTTTTCCTAGACATGGAATCTTGCTGTGTTGTCCAAGCTAGACTTGAACTCCTATTCTCAGGTGATCCTCCTACCTCAGCCTCCTGAGAAACTGGGATTACCGGTGCCCACAACTGCGCCTGGCTTTTTGATCTTACTTTGAGACTCTACATTCCTTCTTTTATATTCCTTTGCACGGATTATACTTCCATTTATAATTAGTAAGCCTTTTAAATGATTATTAAAATAAAAGTGACAGGACTATCATTCCTAAGGTATATGCTCAGCAGAAAACATTGATCAAAATACTTAAGACATGCTGAACTTGACATCCAAATTAACCTTTTAGTAACATACATCCTTTGCATATTGCAAAAGATTTATTCCTACATTATCTTTAGAAAAACACTTCTTAAATACCTACTTTGTTCACAACAACTTGAGGAACCAGGATATAAGATGAATGGCTGTGAAGTAAAAACCAGAGTTTAGAACACTAAAATATGGACGGCTTATGCAAGAATATCATTTTTACTATAAATAATAATAATCATTAGTTGCCTTTATGTGTGCTTAATTTATCTCTAATTCTGTCCTAACCATGGCATTTAAGATCTTTAGTACGATACGTCTATAGTGTGCTATACGTATTAATCATACAGACAAAAAAAAATCACACATACATACACCCATTACACTCAAAGACTTACAATACATTTAAATAAATAAGAAATAAAGAAAACGTTCAATAAAAGCACAAAGAAGAGAAAACATTAATAGCCCACAAAATTTCCAAAGTAAAAATCAGAAGTGGAGGCAGTGATGAAATTTCTGAAAGGTGTTAGCTCACTTCGATATTAAGTTTGATAAGTTTCTGATCCACCCATCTATTAATTAAACTAGTGCTGTGCTCACAGTAGGTGTTCAAAATATTTATGTACAATGCACGAAAGCTCTCATTTTACTTCTTTATTTTTAGATTCTAAGATATACCAATGTAGTAAATATCTGACCTCTCCATCTCCATTAGGAGAATTCTTCTGCAGACTGATTTCTTAAGCCATCTAGAAAACTATTTACATCTTGAAATAGATGATTGGTATTTTGACTTTAGCAACAACATTGTTATTATCTGTATGTTTACATCTTGAACCATACCTCCTTTTTTCACCGAATCTTCTCCTGTGTCTCCTAAAATTAAATATTACTCAAAGTTTTATCCTTAGCTCTTCTTGATCTCTCTAACTCATCATACCCAAGAAATCCCATTCATTCTAATTTGTAATTTTCAAGTGAGGTAACGTGGTCCCTCACTGATATCAAACTGTCAACTAAGTAACTCTGGATCCCACCACTTGCCTATTCTATAGTTATCACAAATACAACATTTCCATGAATTTGACATCTTTTTACCAATTCTGCTCCTTCTTTGGTAATCGCTTCCTGCTACACCATTCGCCAAGCTGTATGAATGAGGCATTTGGAAGACAATGACTTACAGCTTCACCTGCTCAGTCTACCCTCTCCCACCAATACACATCTCACCTGTGACTAAGGTTCTACACAGCCTTTCTTTCTTCCATTCTTGTGGCCACTGTTCCAGTAAAGGCCTCTTTTGTTTTCTATTTGGGCTGCTAGAAGAGTCTTCTAATGAGCCTTCTTACCTTCCTCCATTTGTACTACACTTTCCAATTGGTCCTATACTTGGCTACCAGGGTTTTGTCACCCTATGAAAACTGAGTTATGTAATGTGCTGTTTTAACCATCTTCGATATTTCCTCATTACTTTCAAGATAAAATCCAAACTCAAGAATAAATGAGAGTCATTATTATCTGGTTCTTTCCTATCTCTCCAGCCATTTCTAAACAGTAATAATCATGGTTATCATGTACATTCCAGGTTCTGTTGAAATGCCTTCATATGAATTCTATTTACTCTTCCTCATAATCCCATGAAGTTGGTTTTAATATATCCAGTTTTAGAAGTAATATTCCCATGATAACTTATCTACAATCACAGGATAAGAGAGTGACAGAGCCGGGATCTAAAACAGGTTCTGTTTAACTCTAACATTCTTACTCTTTCCCAAATTCAATATCCACCTCTCTCGTTTATCTTCCATCTCTACTCTCTTCTCTTCAGACTCACTGCTAGCCTAGCACACTTCAAAGCATGGACACACGCGATTATCTATAATCACCCTGGAAGATTTTAAAAACTCCAGTGACCTGGCTTTATTTATCCCTTGAAATTCTTATTTAGTTGGTCTGAAGAAGAGTCTGAGCATCTACATTTCTTAAAACCAGCTCAGGTTTTTCTAAGGTGCAGTCATATTTGAGACCTACTGCTTTGCAAAACTATTAATACATACATCGTTGTACCCTACACCAAAGTAACCTGAATTATTCATCATCCTGGTGACTGTAACTATTTCTCCCTTATACTGGATGTACGAGCTTCCTGTTGGTAAAAGTCATAGCTCCCTTAAATGTACAAATGACATATGATTGGAGCACAGTAGGCTTTCAATAATAACTTGTAAAAGAAAAAGATGAATAAGACTTATTAATTGCTCTTACAAATACTTTGTAGTATTATTAATGTAAGTACTGAAATTTAATAACATCGTTCGTCAGGATTGGGGGCATGTGCCTTGTAGTCCTAGTTGTTTGGGAGACAGAGGCAGGATAATGACTTGATCCCAGGAATTAGAGACTGCAGGGAGCTATATGGTCACAACTAGCCTGGGTGATAGAGCAAGACTCTGTTTTTAAATAAATGAATAAGCAAATAAATAAATGAATAATCTTGAAGTTACTTCAATTTCTCAGGGTGTAGAAAGATAGGAAGGCACTGAAGAAAACAATTTCAGTACATGAAATTACTTGCACATGAAGTGTTGTTTCCTTCTGAGAATAGGGCAAAACAAGCTCTCAATTACAGGCCCAAAATATCTTTTTTCCCCAAAGTTTTGTATTCATTAGCATTTGCAGATGTACATGAAAAATTAGTCTAGATAAAGATAGTAAGACAACACAGAGGTTTTGTTTTTCTAGTTAACACCCTCCTCCTTTCAGAGAAAGGAGGTTCTAAAAGTTTTACCTTTATGCAACTGCCATTTTTTCTCCATTGACAGACCATATTTTCCTAATAATTAATCACTGGGAAATTAAAATATATTACTTGACAATTAAAATATAAAATTTAACATTGTTTATCTATAAACTAACTTAATATCAATTATGCATACAATAATTTAAGTTTCTATTGTTAAGTTATTCACAGAGAAAGAACATTTCCATGATGTTTTATGAAAACTTTTGTAAGACTCTGAAAATCTCACTTCTCTGCTATCATGTGAAAAATGTAAGTTATAGTATTTTGAGGGGTGATTTGGTGGGGGGATGAAATACTAAGAATATAAAGAGAATCTAAATGCCCACACAATAAAAATTAATCATGGTGAATTGCTTTGGGGAGAATCATACACTTGACCCACATTGAAGACTGAAATATTAATCCATTTCTGTGACAGAGAACAAGCTTCTCAGTTGTGTTTTACCCTCCTCATAATAGAAGCAACAGTTGTAAACCATAATGTTATAGTTCAAACAATGCCCCCCCTAAGACTTCAAATTTATTATAGCATTCATCTCCAAGACAAAAGACCTGGTGTAGGAAAAAAGCTCTTTTTAGCAAAAAGCATGGTTGTTATTTATGGCTCAGATGCAAAGAATGAGTTTGGGGAATTTATCAGAGATGAAGGTATGAAATGTTTTAGCTTGTTCTTCTCTCTCTAATCCATAAACCATTTTCTCAGCCACCCAAGTGAATTCTAATGGAACAGGAATGATGAAATAATATTTTCCTAGCCCTTTAACACTTTTTCTTCTGTGTAAGTTTCAGTGGGATGGGAAGAAAATATTTTCTCCATTTAATTAAGAGTACTTTAAGCAGCAGGTAAGCAGTATTTTGCAAGAAAATATCATTTAGTCTCGTGGGCAAATTTATTAACATTTATATCGAGTTTAATTTTTATGTACTGAATTTTTGAAATTCTTCTTATTAGTATTAGTATTATATGGACTATCATACAATTAGAATTTCAGAATGTTAAGTATATTCTCGTTAAAATAATTTCAATAATATAAGCTTCATTATTGTCTCTAAAGCCTTAATGACTGAATCATGGTACTTGACCACTTTTATTTTAATATTCTTAATCCTTAGCCATAGCTTCATCATCATTCTTCTTGAAATAAGACATGTCATCATTAAAACAAAAATTACTTACAGATAACCTATTTTCCATCTTCTCTTTTTGAAACGAGTATAAGCCACAAAAAAAAAAAAAAAAAAAGTCTATTTTTCTAATGATTAAGTCAGACAGACTCTTTATTCAGGTGAAAAGGTTTAGGATAGGCCACGATATAACGACAATTTATTCTTTGTTTTTACATACTGCTTTTCTTAAGATGAAAACATATTCAATAAATGTGAATGGAAAAAATATAAAATGTACATAGCATTTGTTCTCCAAAAAGTAAGCGATTAATAGTTTATTCATTTTCAAAGTATTGTACTTAAAATTTGATGGCCTTGAGAACAATATGAGCTATATGGATCACCTTTGGGATTTTTTTTTTCTTCTCTAATCCAAAAAAGATAGGTAATTTTAGAACAAAATGAGGCAGCTAGAATAAAATATGGAATAATCTTTAAACTGGAAACCTTTCCTGGCATTGTTTGATACATGTCATACTACCTCTATTGTTTGCCAAATTCCATTTAAATTGCTCAAACAAAATTGAATGTGGACAAAGAAAATGTGGACTCTATCTGAACAACTTTTAACATCATAATTTGTGGAATTAAGAACAATCCACCAGTGAGTTATCCGACACCATGAATTTTGATGGCACATTTTCTGAGTGTTGAAGCTTTTTCCCCTTTAGTTTTGATACTAAAATTCCTTTGCTACAATTTTTATGTGTGTTACACTACTTTATCTTGACAAAGAAATAAAAGTTAATTAGTTTCTATGACAACCTGTGCATTAAACATCACAGTTCTTTCAGTATGTGTACATACATCCCAATTTAGTATTCAGAATGCACTGCGTATAAGCATTCAACACAAACAGTGTGACTTTGTTTGCACTGAAGATAGACTAGGAACACGAGCCAGATGACATAATTCATTTGAGTATATGGTGTCAGAGAAAGACGTCCTAAATTTGACATCTATGTACGTACAATTCACACATCAAATTTAAAGCCATAAATGTATTTTTTAAAATAATTTTCAAACACTTTGAAGTGTTCACCGCTTTGAAGATTTAAAACAAACAACTCTACTCAAGGGCAGCACCTGTGGCTCAAAGGGGTAGGGCGCCAGTCCCATATGCCGGAGGTGGCAGGTTCAAACCCAGCCTTGGCCAAAAAACTGCAAAAAACAAAACAAACAAAAAAAAAAACTCTACCCAAATAATCTTCTAGGTTTATTCTAGTAAGTATAAAGTATTAAAAATGGACCCTTTCCATCTAGCTCATACAGTGTAATACTCTCTCTAAAATAACAAACTTTTATGTGCATTAGGAACACCTGTGGAACTTCATTAACACTATTAATTTCTAGGCTCCACCCTTAGAGCACGAATTAAGTATGTCCAGGATGACACCAAGGAAGAGCAGAGAGAGGGAAGGAAGGAGGGGGTGGGGCCTTGGTGTGTGCCACACCTTTTGGGGCAAGACACGATTGCAAGAGGGACTTTACCTAACAAATGCAATCAGTGTAACCTGGCTTATTGTACCCCCAATGAATCCCCAACAATAAATTTAAAAAAAATCTATATTGTTATCAAGCTCAGTAGTTGATTATGATGTACAATTTATAAGGATCACTTTTTTTGAAAACAGCAGGTTGTACATCAGGTACTGTTTTGGTTTTTTTTAACCTAATGTTAAAAGATACTTACAAATCACGAAAGTATCTGCATATCATGATTTTAGAATGATGGTCAATAATTATTCTTTATACTGTATTAGGTTATAAAAATCACAGTTCTCATAGCATTACTGTAATTTTAACTTTTTTAGAGCAATAAATGATAGCCTTCAGAAAGAAATCTTCCAGAAGACCAAATATATCAGTTATTGATTAAAATAAATAATATGTGGCATTATCCAAAGTATAAAGACCTTTCATAGAAAGAAGATTTACACGAAAAAAGGGGCTAAATTTTACTATCCACTAGGTTCTGCAGACAATATCCTTTCTCTCTCATGGGAAAGCCAAGCTCTAATACATTATGCTTTGGGATTCTCATCAGAAACCTATAAACAATGTATAACTTACAAATGTCCTTCAGTGCATTAGAATACTTTTAGTACAGCTTTAAAATTTTAAATCAATTCTGTCATTCACTCCATATTATTTATCTTCAATTTCTCCATATTTTAAATGTCACCGTGTCATATTAAGTAATAAAAAGTTTAAAAGATTATAACCTGAACTTGGCAGATACTTTCATTACTAGGCCTGAAATCCTTGCTTTCTTAAATTTTCACTACCAAAGAGCTTCGTATTTCTTACTTTTCATTCTCTTCATGCAATGAAATCTTCACATTCACTGAGCAGCCTACAATATTCTAATGTTATTTTAATCCAACTATAATAGTAAGTTAATAGCATTTAAAACATTTGATTTTTAAGCACGCTGTTTTGTTATCTCTTTTAAGAATTATTCTATTACATAATATCAGCTGAAATTATTTACCCATTATTCAGCTAGTTTTAAATCATCCTTTAATTCTATAAATTTTATCATTTTTATGGCCCATACTTCACTAACATTTCATATTCTTTAATCTGAAACTCAAAAAGGAAAGAAGGAAGGCATTTAAGGATTGATTGATTTATTTTTATATGTGCTGTTGGAACAAATCAGAACTAAGTTATATAAGAAACTTTATTATAACAAAATTATCTAAAATAAATGTTCTTGAGTAGTGTCATTTATTTTCTCAAAATGTGCTCCCCAAAGTATGTGTTCTTTTCATTAACTTTTTTTCCCTTTTAATGGCAATAAGAATCTGTATTAAATAAAAGCTAATAAACTCCATATAAGTATGAGTAACTCAGACCTCAAAGATTTATGGAAACAAAATCTATGGAAAGAATAGCCAGGAGCTTCTGTCCTTTCAATATAATACAAATCTTTCCTTGACTACACAGTTTTTGCTGTAACACCACTTCATTAGATTGGAATTTGTGTTAACTTCCCTGTACTAGGACTTACTAATAGGATTGCTAGCAATTATTATGCTGAAATGAAATCAGCACAAACTATTAGATCTGTTTAAACAAGTTAAAAATAAACCTTGATTAAATGTTCTTTTATAAGAAGCTGCTCATTAGGGCTACATGGCCTTCAGAAAAATTGGTGTTTCATTAACATCAAAGAATGTATTGAGTTTAAACTCCCTAACCTAAAAAGTTACATAGAAAATAAAGTTTTAAAAATATTTTAGATAATGTAATTTTAGAAAAGATCTTCCATACGGTTTGTGGTAGTCAACAGAAAGAAATATACTCTTAAGAATGAGGATTGTTAATAATGAAATCACAAAGAATTATACCACCAAGAGCAAAAATAAATTTTTTCCAAAATAAAAACTCAAAAGAAAAATTTTTGCTAGAACGTTCAAAAAAGAAATTTCTTCTGAGCTACAACCTTGCCATAAAATAGCTGAATTAAAAAGTCATTTGGATATTTAAATACAAATGAGTATATCAATTTACGTACCCCTGGGTCTACTTTTGCAACAGATCAGGAACTTTTGAACTGGAATAGTACTTATAGAACTCTAGAAAATGGAAGTATCCCTTTCTAGAAAGCAGAAATGATTCCTTTGTTATAATGAATTAGTAAACTATTAAGACCTGACTTAGAAATTATTCTGTTTATGATAGATAACATAACATACTTAAGATACAGTTTTGGTAATTGACCATATTTCAGATATGGTGTACAAACTAATAAAAAGGATTTCTCTCTCTCTCTCTCACACACACACACACACACACACACACACTCGCACAACACACACTTTATCCCACCAGGAAAAGGTAAATTTTAGTTGCACAGAAGATGGACATCATCTTTACGGCTAAGGATGGGAAAGCATAAAAAAAAAAAAAAAATACTAGAATTACTAAGTAAATCATCGAAAACTGAAAAATTCACAATAGCATATGATCTAAAGTTAATAGCAAGTTGATCTATTTAAAGATTACAATTTATTACAACTAAAGCATTTTTAAATGAAAATAATTCATTTTTCTGAACAGCACATGTATTATTCTGAACAAACCATGCAGTAATTACTACTATAACTTAATCTCTTCATATAGACCGATATCCTCTACAGTATACTTGCCCCTTGCCTACATGGTAATATGAATATGTTCTGGTGTTTAAAAGGAACAAACCCTCTAGTTTAAGTAATTAATATTCCTTAATTAAACATACTAAGGCACAGACCATGGATTCTTTATAAATCTGTGAGCACGCCTAAAAGCAACAAAATCACACTTTCCTTAAAGCATTTGTGTGTATTTTGCACAATTTTTAAAAGTTTAACCTCTGCAGATCAATGTGCTTCCTTAAAAGACTTTAATAAATTAAAGTGCAAAGAGCTTTTTTTCACCAGGCAGAAAAAGCTGATGAGACAGGTTTAGTTTAATCTCAGGCAATAGAAGTCATTAACCATTCTCTCAGGGATTAAAATATAGCTTGCCCTTTTCTTCTCTCACTTATCATTAGCATCACTTTAATCTCCTAGCATTTCACACTGCTATTTTAATCATTACTTACTGCCTTTTGACAAGTGCAGAACATGCTTTTTCTCATTGAGGCAATATCCTGGTTTTAGCTGACAAATGTAGGACATAATGTAAAAATATCAAAGTGACATCTCTTAAACACACCTTCATCATAAAAATCTCTAAAGTTACAATATTCCTTTGTCTAGTATTTCCATGAAAATTATCATTTGAAAGGTTTATATTGTAGATAAAGAAAAAAGTTTCTTCTAAATACAACAAAAACTAGTTTGGAGAAACATTAATATTATGCTAAGTAAATGAGATCCAAAAATATGCACACACATGTTATTCTTTCATTCTTTTACTCTAAAGTTCCAAATATTTACAAAGCAGCCAGTTGTTTCAATATAACTTATATAATAAAATATGATATATTGAAAAGGCTGACCTATTGCAATTTGATGCTTTATAATTATATTACATTGTACACATAACCGAAGTTGAACAAAGTTCTATAATTTTGCCTAATTCTATTATTTTTATACTTCAACATTTACAATGATCGATAGATATTAAGTAATCCTTAGAGAAAATTTAGGTGGAAATACCAATAGTTATAACCATATTACTATGTAACATCTAAAAATCTATTAAGAGTTGTTACTACTGAACTTTCTGCTACAATTTCTATGTTGCTATTTGAGGTTAAAAAACCCAGATGTTTGTGACTGTTCTTTTATCTAATGACATTTATTTTAATTTACAGACTCTCCTTCATCTAAACTACCTAAACCTGAAGTAGATAACAAATTTGGAATAAGTCTCTTGAGATTAGTGAATATTAAGTTTCATGTCGCCTTTAGATATAAGTATGAGAATATATCCTCACACTAATACTAGGTTCTGTTTTAATTCAATAGGAACTGATGAAATATTTGGTTATTATAAAACTGACTTTGCAAACCGAAGCACCAATTTTTTGGTAATGATCACTCACACTTGGCCCCAAGCCTTTTAATCTAGTCCATCTGTAATGATCTCATAGTACTTTCAACCATTATTTAACTGTTAGAAGAAAAAATATGTCGCACTATATGTTTCGACAATAAAATCCCTTCTTAAGCTTCACAAAGCAGAACAATTCATTATTTGATCTCTTTCCAGGTTCAAAGTCTGTCTTATTACAGTACTTCAAAGAAATATGTAATCAAAGACAAACAGCTGTGAAAACAATCTTTTATTACTTTATTATCATTGAGAATATATCTTTGGAGTAAACCAATGGAAATGGCATACAAAGGTTGTTGTTTTGCATTTGTCCACAAACTGTGAGTGTTTATCTTTAAGGTTTTAATTTTGCTTTCTATAAATAGAGTAATGGCACAATCCATTCACGCTATTGTCTGTCAAAAAAAAAAAAAAAAAAAAAAAAAAGTGTACCAAAGAATGGTAACAACAACAGAAAGAATAAACTACTAATGTCTAACAAATGTTTTTAACCACACAGATTTCCACAACGATATTCAGTGATGTGACTCCCTAGGTTAACATTTCCCTGCAGTGAAATCCTATTTCTGGGTGTTCATACTAGTCAGTGAGATTTGCAGAATTCATCAACTACAGATTGTTATACATAACTAGAATGCGTATATGACACGTATCACTAAAAATCATTCTGAAAACGCAGAATCAAGCAACTAGCCTCTAAAATAGCAGCTACATTGCTGAAATTATGCTCATATTTTATGCACATACAATAATCTCGCCATGTCTTTATTTCTTAGCATGAAAATGGACTGGACAAAGTAACCTAAAGTGTTCTTGGTAGAGAATGATTCTCTTCATCTGCAGGCTTGGAAGACGCTCTGCGGCCTTCACAGTAGAAGTGATCTGATGTTTTACCAGCCCACTGTTGTAGAAAAACACTTGGAAGCAGAAGGAACAAATATCTCTTGAGTACATATTATATGGTACAAACCATATAATTTCATTTAGTTCTAATACCAAATCTTTGAGGACGGTGACATTATCTCTATTTTACAGATGTGGAAATTAAATTTAAAAGTTGAGTAATTTTTGACTGATTCCTTCGTTAATCCATCCTGAAAGTCAGGTTGCTCTTTGCCTCAGACCAGAGTGCTGTCCATTCTAGAACAGACATTCTAACTCCACGTCCTCAAACTGCTCTTGAAGGGGACTATATTGTCTAATAAATTCAACTTTTCTTCAAAAGATCCTAATGCATGATTATGGTCAGAGACAAAATGGGTCACTGTAATTTTTTATAAAACAAAATTCATGATTCATCAACACAGGCCACAGTTAGAAAGACCATTGTTTCTGAGAGTTTACAAACGTTTTGCTAGGCCAAGAGCAATGTGGAATCTGTACCACCACTCTCATCAAAACACATGTCTGAAATATGCTGTAAAAATGCGACCTTTCACTTACAAAGACAGATAACAGTTACAATGGTATTATTGCCATACAGACAGAACAGGGAATTAAGCCTGTGATATGGATTTTAAAAACATAGTGGTATGTCCACTTCACTTTCTGCTGTCTCAGTACAATCATGAAAATGCTTAATATGTTTGTGTTGGTTTAAAGGGTCTGTCTTCTACTCGGGAAGCTGAGGCAAAAGGATCCCTTGAGCCCAAGAGTTTGAGGTTGCTGTGAGCTATGATGCCACGCACTCTACCGAGGACAACAAAGTAACACTCAGTCTCAAGTAAATAAATAAATAAATAATAAAAATTAAAAAGTAAAAGTTCTGTCTCTATAAACAAATATAGGTACAGGTAAACACAAAACATAGTCATAAAAAGACACACATACATTAGCTATATATGTAAGGTTGTTTAAATTTCTGTGTGACGTTGTCTTAGTTGTAAAATGTGGCATCTAAACTGAACTGAGTTGTCACAGACTTTCCTCTGTAAGGTTATCTGAAGGCCGCTGACAAAGGAAAGAAAAAAATAAAGCAATGGCAGATAGCAAATAGAAAAAAAATTGAATTTAAATTTTTTATTGTTGCAGATAAACTTAACTAAAACCTCTAACATCACCGAAGTACGAACATTAGTATTTTCTGTTTTGAATGACACCATACCAATAAAAAATTCCTAGAGACTCTTTGCCAGCCAAGTGTAGGGCTAATAAAGAAAACATAATCACTTATTTGAAGTCTTGATCCTTCAATCTATAGCCCAACGTGGTTCAGTTTTACTGGTTACTAAATAAACAGTAAAAGAATTAGAAATGCATTTAATGCATGACTCAATTTCCATAAAAGTTAATTTCCTGACTTTTTAGTTTGATGGCATCACAAGTTATTCAGTAAAAGAGGGCAAAACAAAGCCAGTCACTCCAGCTTTGGAATAATTAAGCAGTAATTTGACCAAACATTTCCTTCCTTCCTGCGTACTTCTCAAAGTCACTAGTATACTACAAATTTTAGCAGAAACATTTTTAATGGGCACCATCTATAAGAGAAATAGTCCATAGTAAAATGTTTCACAATCATCATGAGGTCACCTTATACTGCTATTTTTAGATTGTGTTCAAGATAAACTTTTGATTTTCAGGTAGAAAGATCAGATTACATAAACCCTGGCTAATCTTCACATATAAACACAAATATAATTCATTTTGTTAATAAGAGAAAAAGCTAAGGAAAATTAGATGAATTGTGTGGTATTAAACTTTTAAATGTCATCTTAATGCAATATTTTATTAACATACTGATTAATAAAGAATTAGATTGGTTAGTTTATTCAAGGTTTTTAGTTGTGGTGATGATCTAATTTTCAATTAAAAAGGGAGAAATAACAACCTTTGAATTCCTAAAGTCCCCAGATCATTTGTCTTCATTCAAAATATGTCATTCATAAAATTCTGTGAAACTATCATTTATAGATTCCTTTTAGCTTTTTGGGTTTTTGGCTATTGTTTTCTTTTGAAACCCCTTTGGCTTTGTTTAGTTTTGTTATTTTGGATTAATATGATAATACATATGATTAGGTTACATTGTTTGCATTTGTAAGGTAAAGTCTGAATTATAGTTGTAACCAGAATGTATAAGGAACTCAAGCAAATCAACAAGAAAAGAGCAAACATCCTCATTAATAACTGGGCAAGAGACATAAATAGAATTTTTTCCCACGAGGACAACCGAATAGCCAACGAACAACTAAAAAAATGCTCATTGTCTCTAATCACAGGAGAAATGCAAATCCAAACCACTTTGAGATATTACCTAACCCCTGTGAAAATGGCCCACATCACAAGGTCCCAAAACAACAGACTGGTGTGGGTGCAGAGAGAAGGGAACACCCTTGCACTTTGGTGGGACTGCAAACTAATACGACCTTTATGCAAAGAGATGTGGAGACTCCTCACTGAACTAAGAAATGACTCACCTCAATAAATGACTCTCATCTGACTTGATCTGTCACTCCCCACCCTCATCCAGTCTCAGAAGTCTCTTGGTCCATAATGCACTCATCTAGTAAGCATCCTCAAAGTTCTCCAGGTCTACATTTTTTTTTTAACCTTAACTATCAACCAAACTTATGCTATCTACTCTCTATGCTTCCGATAATTCCTGTAGTTAAACATGTTCCATTGTTTTTCTTACAACAATCACCCTCATTATTTCCAAGTTTGTTCCTTCAAATAGTAAAGGGGATCTTAAGGAACATTTACACCTTCTGTGAGACGTACAGTGAAGTGAAGAGGCACTAATTCAGAGGCAGTTCTGGCTTGGAGCCTTTCTCCATCCAGCTGTTTTGAAACTTGAACAATAAGTCTTCGTTTTCTCCTTAGTATAATGGCAATAATGGTATCTACATCATTCGCGTATCGTGAAGATTAAATGGACAAAATTTTCATGGTACCTTGTAGGTGTGATTCAAACTTTGTACCACTTCCCTTACTCTAGGAAATCAGGTATGAATAAGAAAGAAGTGTTCTCATTGTAACATCCTAGCCTGCTTTTAACAAACTATGTGACTCTGTTTATAATTATAGTGGCCGCATGACTGCATCTATATATGTCAACCATTTCAAAAAGTAAGAACACATCCAAAAATTCAAACTCCAAATTTGTGGAGTATAGTTGTATTCTCCCTTAGTTTTTAGGTTTTCTATTTCCAGAAATAATATGTAAGTTGAATGATTTAATGCGTATTTATTTATTTCCGTCCATATCATCAACAAGATGCAGTTTTTTTGTTTTGTGTTATCTGGTTCCCATTATTCTCAATAATGGTGTTCAGTACAAATGAATTATTAAGTTAATAAACTATAAAATAAAACTTTAAGTATTAAAACTGGACCTTACAAATCATCTTTGTCCCAAAAGAGTAGATTTTTCTACCAGTAATAGAATGAGAATTGGAAGCCAGATTTCTGACAATTAATTCATTTTCTTTCTAATTTTTTGATGCTTTAATTTTTATGTAACTCAAATGCAATTAACATGTTAAGATACATATTTTTTTCTGATCTCTTTGACCACAGAGCAAATGCTAAGCGATGAACTGTGATTTACATTTTCAAGTTTCCCCTCAGTGGCCAATGAGAACCCTCAGTAGTTCTTTAATTAAATTTCTGTGGGTCATAGCTTTATAATGTTAACCACATGCTTTCAATTTTAGAAAAAGCTTAAGTTGAAAAATGTAGTAAATAGTCTAGTTTTTAAAGGCTTTAAATATTGTCTTATTTTTAACAGTTTATTTACCATAAAAACTTCCTCTTATAATAAAGAAGTGTAAACTGCAACTTTCCTCTACAAATTTATATAGCACAGCTCAGCACCTGTAGCTCAGCAGCTAGGGTGCCAGCCACATACAACCAGAGCCAGTGGGTTCAAATCCAGCCTGGGCCTGCCAAACAACGACAACTAAAACCAAAAAATAGCCAGGCATTGTGGGGGGTGCCTGTAGTCCCAACTACTTGGGAGATTGAGGCAAGAGAATCGCTTAAGCCCAAGAGTTTGAGGTTGCTGTGAGCAGATACGCCACAGCACTCTACTGACATAGTGAGACTCTGTCTCAAAAAATAATAAATAAATATAGCCCAGTGTTGTAGTGGGCGCCTTTAGTCTCAGCAAATTGAGAGGCTGAGGCAAGAGAATCACTTGAGCCCGAGTTTGAGGTAACTGTGAGCTGTGATGCCATGGCACTCTGCCAAGGGTGACACAATAAGACTGTCTCAGAAACAATAATAATAATAATGATAATAATAATAATTGATGTAGTAATCATCTCCTTTAAGTGTATCTCTTATGGTGGATAGTGAGATCCTCCTAGAATTTCACATATTTGTTTGCTGTAAGAGCACCATTTCCAAAAAAATAAAACTTGGAAACAATCCATTTACTCCACTATACTCCATAGGATTATTTTTGGAGGGACGCTGGCCTAACATGACAATTCATTTATCAGCTGACTACTAAGCAAATGTTGATACCAGAAAGTTGGAGTTCTCTATATTTCCATTCTACCATTTTAAACAAATAGATTTAGAAAAGAAAGTTGCTCCTATCTTATCAATAAGATTCCGATGCTATTTTATGAAATTTAACTTTGATTCCTTTATTCTGTTACATATAAGTCAAACTTTTCATAGAGAGATGCTGAAATTACAAAAATTTAACATAAAACAAAGGTCCAAACATGTATAGAAAGTATACATTGTTTCTAAAAGGCAAAGATAAGAGAAAAGGTTTCAAAAGTTTAATTTTGGATTTTAGATGAAAACTTGATTTCATTCACTGCCATCTATTTGGAAAAAGAACCACCATATAATTGAGAAAATAGAAAGCAGGAAATGTCAAAGCAAAATGTGCTCTGAATAAGGCACATGAACTTTTTTGGACCTCTGACTCTGCCTGTAAAAGTACCCACTTTACTGAAGTCAATGCCTAAGTTAATTTTGAAACTTTGACTCTCTCTTCCCTTTGGCTCATTAGGTTATGATAAAGGCTACAAACTCAAATGCCTTGAAACCCAGGCAGGGAGCAGGCAGACTCCGCAGGGATCACAGTGAACACGCACACAGGTCCCACGGAAAGGGGCATCTGTTACTCTACACCATTGTCTGCCTGCCAGAAGAGAAGCCAGCACTTCACGATTCTCAAAAGATGCAAATATCATGATTTTTCTTTGAAATTTCCATTATAATTTGACACCTACCTCGAACTCTGGGAGGCCGAGGTGAGAGAATTCCTTGAGCTCAAGAGTTCAAAACAAGCCTGAGTAAGAGTGAGACCCCCATCTTTACGAAAAAAAAAATTTTTAAACAAAAAAATTATCTAGGCATAGTGGCAGGTACCCATAGTCCCAGCTATTCAGAAGGTTGCAGCAGGAGGACCACTTGAACCCAGGAGTTTGAGGAGGTGGGAGCTACACTGGGCAAGAAGACTGAGACCATGTCTCAAAATAATAATAAATATATAAATTTGATTCCTAATGCATGTGCCCAAACTGAACAAAATGTGTCTTGGAGATGCATGTTAGCAACCCAAGTTTACTTTAGTGTTGTTTATTTATTTCTGTTTTCTGATGCAGACTATACAAAAGATTGATAAACCATTATACACATATATATTTGTAAATATTGAATTAGATCAAATCACACCATATTCACAAAGGTTCCATGAAGCCAGACTGATTACCACAATAAGCACCAACTTCTCAAGCAGACAGTCACTGCTCAATAAACTGGGTCTCCAAAGTCTTTCACTATCACATCAGCCTATAGATCAGTGATTCTCAACAGGTGCGCCATGGTACACTGGTGCCCTGAGAGGATCTTAGGTGTGCCATGAAAATGTTCGAAGATCATCCATTAAATTATTTACTAAAGAAGTTCAAAGCACAGTGCGTATATTGGTTTTTTCACTCTTTCTTATCAACATAATTTTACTAGTTAACACAGAAGTTCAAATGTGTTGTGAGACAAAAAAGGTTGAAAACTCTGCTATAGATGATGGACACATTCCACTCATGCCTTCTCCTCTTCTCCAAAACTTTTCTTAAATATTTCATTAGAAAACAAATGTTCATTTTCTTATCCTTCCAATTGTCTCAATATCCAATTATGTGTCCTACTGGTAAAGTATGTATCAAATAGTCTTTTATTAAAGCTACTCATGTATTGCGAATCTTCTATAAGCAATACTGCATTGGAAACTACCTTGATAATCCTTGTTCATCTGCTCTCCTCCACAGTGTATAACCTGGCAGATACTTAGAAAATTGAAGTGTAACGTATTTATTTTTGATAGTCACTTGTGTATATTTGAAATATAGATAGTATAAATAAAATGTATTATTGCATGCAAATTATGTAAGGGTTGAGTGGACAGGATTTCTTAGCCAACACTGCAATTATTTTGTCTAAATTCCTCCAACTAAGGCTTCTCCCACCAAAAAAAAAGTTTTTTTAAATATCCTTTCTCAAAATCCCTCAAGCCATTACCATGGGAAGGATCGATAAGAAGAACCTGGCATTGACAGTGAATAAGGGAAGGATCAATAATAAGAGACTGACATTGACAGGGAAAGATAACAACACAGATAAAGGCTTCGCTTCAGAAGACCAGCCGCGGCTGCACACACACACACACACACACACACACACACTCACATTCATACACACACTCACACACACACACATTCATACACACACACACTCGCACATACACCCACATTCATACACTGCCACGCTGAAAAGAGTTACGATGATATCACCAGAAAGGTGAGGACCTACAAGGGTCTGGGGGGGTCTAATATCAAAACATAAAGATACCATATTTGATCCTTAATGATGCCTTCAGGAAAAAAATTTAAAAAGACAGTACGAGATGAACAAAAGTAATGTGAAATGGGTAACCATTATCACCTTCCAGTCTCATTTTGAACCTAAACGTACAATTTAAGTCTTAGAAAATGTCTTCTAAATATTCCTACAGAGAAAGAAGCCATGAAATTTAGTTGCTGCATACACAAACAAGATCAAGACCCCTACTTATTATTTTTTTACCAAAGGATAAATAGGAGTCTCCAAAATGAAAGAATTTAAACAGTCATTATAGGAGGATTGAATTAATGAAAGAAATATCTCCTGAACAATTAGGGGTAGGATTTGAGCCAGGAGACCAGAATGCAGGGACGGTAACAAGCACAAGGGATACCTCCCACACCCCCAGGTGTACGGCCTTTAGAGCAGGGGTTCTCAACCTTCCTAACGCTGTGGCCCTTTAATACAGTTCCTGTGGGTTGCAAACCGCTGCTTTAGAGAATGAATGGTTTCAATAGGTTATAAGGGAAAGTGTTAAGAGAGGTAACTGAAATTTAAATACCTTTCTATGGTATATTTAACTATTTATTCGAGAGATTGGGAGGGAAAGCTTCCCAGAAACGTGTTGGCGGAGGTGGCATTTAAAGAATAAATTGAAGAAAATGTGAAAGAAAAACACAGAATCTAATTGAGGTTGTACTTAAGGGTGGTATTTTTTTTCTTTTTGGGAGGTATTAAAAATAAAAACAAAACAGGATAACATTAACTCTACTGTATTTACTCACTAACATAGGTTGATTGTTATCCTAGAAGAACTCTTATTCTTCTAAGATTCTTATTCTCCTTAAAAAGATTCTTGTTATTCTCCTTAATCTCCAAAATTAAGAAACCAAACCTAAAGATAGTGCAAGTTTTTGCATAAAAGTAAAATGAGGCTGCACCTTCATATTTAATGGAGACAGTCTAGTAAATTTGAATCTGTGTTCTGAAGGTGAGGCATCCTTTTACACAGTATTTGGGTAAGAGTACGTTTGTCCTGATTTCCAGTCTCTCAGGTTTTAAGATGTCTTTGACTAGTACAACTTCTATTTGTCAGCAAGACAGGGGACTGTTCCGCGCAGGTGCTCAGTAAATAGTGTTTCAATAAATGAATTCACAGGCAATGTGTGAAAAATTAAATGTAGTACCAGAATAAAGACAGAACAACAGTGGTACTCAGGTAAGAAAAAGAAAGTAGGACATTTATGGCTGTAGTTTTATAGAAAATTTCATTATTTTAGTTCTGAATTGGTATGCAAAAATGGCTTATTTTCACTTTTGTTCATGTAATTCACACCACTCACTTAAGAAAACAGAGTATCACTGGGTTAACAAACTGGGGCCAACCTATTGCTTTTTACTCCTCTCAAACTATTTCCAATCTTTTGAATTCAATCACTGCAATTATACCAATTCTCTTAGAAGTCCACTGCCCTCTTCCACCCTTCTCTTTCTGTATTAGAATTCCTCTAGACATGCTCATTAGCCAAAGAAATTTTGTCATTATGAAGTACTAGAAACAGAGATAAATCCCCTGCAGATTTTCTGATCCATTTCTTGACCTATTTAACAAAATAATCAGGTTCCCCAGCCTTCATCATAAAGAATTTCTACCATAATAAAATGTGCTAATAAATAGAATAACCACTTGCTGAATTATCTAGATCCGTTCTAAGACTTCAGCAAAATATAGATCCTAATTGACAATTATTCTTCCTACTAAAATAAGTAGCGATGGTCATTAGAAAAAAGGAAAATCCTTCAAAAGTATTTATAAAAACACGTACTGGGATTCAGGGGAAATAAAATAATGCCAACAGAGTCCTCCGAACTCTTTGAAAAATGCAATTTGTTACTTATTTTCAATTTTGACAAGTTCTAACACGAGTCTATCTGAACCACAAAATTAGTAGGGGTTCGATTAGATATAAAATTCTCCAAGTCAAACACGTGCCCTCCTCAAAATTGATAAGACATCCTCTTGTATCTTTGCATATGCTTTAATTTTATTTTATTTCTCATTCACTAGGAAGAATGAAATTATCTAAGTATATATTCTATGTCATCTTCTAATCATCCAGTGAAGAAAAAGTTAAATCCCGTTGGCAGCCACTGTGATGGCTGTAAACATTTAAAAAGCACCATCCTGAAGGTAACAACAAAACAAAAAAAGCCCAGTGTTCAAACATATATTACACACTTACATTAGTTTTTCTCGAAGGTTCTCTTTACATTGCTACCCAGGTTGAAAATGATAAAGCAAGGCCCAGGCTTTGGGAGGGTGCCGCAGTTTTTAATGACAATCCTGTCTGTCTTATAATGCTAACCTGTTCTTAAAGCTGTGTGTACTCTTGTATCAAGGAGATGTTTTCACTTCACGTGTTGGATCACTGCTTTTCAATATAGCTGAAAAGACTCTGTTGACTGGGCTCAGCACGTTGCATAAAGCCTAAAAGGCCCAGTGATTACTAACGAGAGGTTACGATCAGAGACCAAATCCAGACTCCCAACCTCCAGAAAGGTAACTTCCCTATTCTCACCCAGCATCTTTCTCCTTTTCACATACTTAGCCTCCTAATATCTCTTTTCTCCCCTGCTCCTTTCTCAACCGACCAATCCCATGCTACTTCTACCTTTTTTTTGCCCTGTCCACCTAACTATTCATCACAAAGTCCCACTCTTATCCCTGGACAGGCATGACCCCCTCAACTCAATATCAGACAAGTACCAGAAATCAGAACATTCAGGGAGCACCATGAGTGGCAGGCCTTGGTGAATAGCAGCGTGGAACAGGGCAAGTGTGAGTGTAAGGAGCCTGTAAAAGAAGAAAAGGAAGGAGAGAAAAGAACAGGGCTTAGTAAGGGAAAAGTTAAAAGGGCAGCAAAAAGCCCAATATAAAATTTGATAGTAAGCAATAGGAAAAAAATAAAGCCTTGCAAAATGAAATATATGCTTGAATAATCCATTTTAGTTGAGATAGCAAAAAATACAATTAGCTTATGCATATGTGCATTAAAAACATTTAAGCCTCAAACAATAAACAAGCATTGTTATGAATGCAGATCAATATAGGATCTATATCTGAGATAGAATTGAAAATGTTAAGTAGTTGCTATTAATGCCTTGCATCCTCTCAGGATGGAAAATACAGCCAGTGGAAGGAGACATGGCAGCTCCAGCCTCAAAGCCAGGTGGGCGAAGTGCACTTTCAGAAGAGAAACATGAAAATATTCACTTCAGATCTAATGATTCAAAGTTATTGCTTGTTTGTTCAGTAAGTCATCATAGAAAGTAAAAAGATAATAACTCAAGATCTTTATGACATCTCTGAAAATGGTACATATGTCCATATATAATGTTTACTCCAGAAATAGCCGTTGGAATGTGTATATATTTTAATTATCTAAGAATGGCTAAGAACGGACAGAAATTAATGCTATCTGGAGTTTACTGTTTATTATTAAGTCCAATCTCTTTGCCCTGAGGTCTGAGCCTTTATGAACTATTTCGAATCTGCTATTTTATCAAATGGGTAACATAAAACTTCTCCGAGAATTTTAGGAGCGGGGGAGCCTTTCTATTATTTCTTCTTCTTTTTGTTTATTATGCGTGGTAAATTGACAATACTTATTTAAACACTTTTCATTTTAATCTGACCCTTTTCTTCCTGGACCAAGGAATTTTCTCCGTCACAGAGTAATAGAGCTTGAAAACTTCAGCATCAGCAGGGAAGGCAGGCACTCCTTAGCCAGCCACTGTGAGAGAGAGAAAATGCAATTAAGGCTCCCACCAGGGAGAGAGAACTAAACAAAACCTGCGTCTTCACACAAGAGCCTTTTTCTTCGATGTGAACTACAAGGCCTCAAATCTTGTCGGTGAGATGCTAGCATTTAGGACAACACGCTTTCAGATTTTCTCACAGCAGATCAAAGTAAATAATGCAAGGGCAGGAAACAAAAGGGAAAACTCCAGCATGCTTACATTAAAAAGAGATTACAGGGGACTTACAAGTGATTGAAGGAAGAGATGACATTTTTAAAAACATAAAACCAAGATCTTTAAGTACAGCCGGCAAATACAGTCTAGATGTGTTACGTTAGCTAGAGTGACAAACCACAAGTGACTTCTCATCGGTATGAAATTTTTAAAAAGGTAACCTCGCTTTCTTATAGTATTTTCTACATTTCTAGCTAGACATATTCCTGATCTTCTCTTCCTAGGTCTTGGGATTTTCAAAGCCTGGAGTCATGACAACTCATGAAGAGAGACATTAAAGTTATGAGCCTTCGCAAATCAGCTGCGTGGAATATGTGCAGCCCTCCACGGATTGGAGAGACGTAGCTTCTCTCCACTTTCCTCTTTCTCCCGAGGACAGTAATCAGTCATAAAAACAGCTCTCCTCCTTCCTATCAAGCCAACAGCTGGAAACTCTTCTGCAATGTTAAATTTAGCACGAGCCCCTTACCAACCACTGAACTTAGTCTTGTGGGTCTGTTCTACTGTCAGAAATGAGGATTTCAGGGCCATAGTTTATCCTTGATTTTTTGTGTAAAATTCTCATTGACTTTGGTGCAACTCTATAAAGGAAGCAAGGATTGAATATCATCCTTTAATGCCAAATTTACTACAGCTAAACAAAAGGAGCGGAAATCTGGGAGGCTCATGTCAATAAACAAAAGATAAATGTTTGGAAGACTTAATAATTGAAAGGAGCTTCAAATAGGACCACGTTGGAACTATTTTTTGAAATATACTGAGACAGGGGAGTCTAGAATTTAGTGACACTTCATTCAACTGGTATTGATATAGTATATGTACATATACACACACGTCTATATTTGCATAGTATACACACACACACACACACACACGTAGTGCGGTGTATATGCCATATACACTACATATGTGTGTGTAGATAGATATGCATGCGTGTGCATGTGTGTGTATACAGAGCAACTGCTCCTGCACTTTGGCAAACAAGTGAATATCAGGCCACTACTATCCTGAATTTTCCAAAGCAATTCACTAATGCCGGAATCAAAGAGGCAGAGTAGAGGGAAGATGTCAAGATTTAGAATTATAGATACAAGATCTACTTCAAGTTTACCATTTTAACTTTTCTGGAAGTCTATTTGATAATAATCTATAAAACAAGGTGGTTGGATTAGAATACACTAATGTCCTTTTAATTCATATGTTCTGTTAGTCCACACAGACTATCAGTCTACTTGAGAGCTTCTGGGCCATAGCTGTGGCTTTTATGCATTGTACATGCTTCATGTGTGTAAGGTATATGTATACATATATAGTTGTACAAACACATATAACCTGAATCGATGAATTTAGTATCAACTGATAATTTCCCAAATGTAAAAAATCAATGCATAAAGAAATATCTTTGTACTGTTTGCTATAGCACACTTTACTGAACACATGCACACACTCCTTCTATCTCTATATCTGTTCATAAAACATAAATGACATTGTTACTTTAATTTTATGCGGCTACTTTTAAAAAAAATAAGGACGTGATAGAGTGTATGGCTAATGTACTGTAATCAAAATAATGTACCAAAGTTGGATTTTAACTGTTTTTCACAGCTCGTAGTTAAAAAACATGCATAAAGACACACTTTTGTAATAACTTACATAGAATTTATGTTTCCAAATTCATCTTGAACCATTATTAAAATCGATTTTAAATATTTTATCTCAGATTTACTTTCATTCAACTACAACTCATTTGGGAAAATTTATTCTTTAGAAATCAATGTTGACAAATATGATACTAAGTTCTATTTTAATTGCATCAATGAAAGCAAAGAAATATTAAGTACTACTTATTAAAATTCTTTCTTCAAAAAAATCAGTGTAGAAAACAATCTGTATTGAGTTCACAAGACTCCTTTTCCTCACATGAATAAAGTAAACAAAGTAAAGTTTTCATTGCTTAATATACATATTTATCTCTAAAGTTATTTAATTTTGCTTACTTTGTAAAATATGTGAGTTCACTCTGTTTAGAGCACAGTGCATTTAATTTAGAAAGAAACTAGGAGATATAATATGAAAACTGGCAAGTGTAAAAGCAGTATTAAACTGTCATTCACAGCCTAGACTGCAGTGGTTCACTATTTAACTGAATATGAAGATTAGACACCGTACATTATGCGTATCAATTTAAATATAAGTAATACATTTAAACCTACATTGGAAAAGTGTATAAAGATTTGCTTCAACTGACCCAATTTAATTTATTCCATGTATTGTTTCTGAGTCTATCACATGTGTGCACATAAGTCAACCGCTACACATGTATCAAAAGTTTTATATTTAAAAAGTCATATATTTAAGTTGCCTTTTTCTATCACCTGTTTTCATATCACTACGAGCATGTTAAGAAGAGTTAACGTTCAGTTTAGTGGGAAGGGAAGCTGTTGCAGACTAAATGCTAAGAGGCATTTCAACCCATTAAGGGGGGGTTCTCTTTGACAGGGGTGTGTATATGTGTGTGACTGTTGTGTAATAAGCCTGGGAAACATGTAAATTATATTTCCTTATGACATACTGCAACTGAATTAGAATATTGGGCAGACATAAACAATGCAATCAAATTCGGGCTTTTATTTAGCTTCTATTTGACTTAGTATTCATTTGAAACAAACTAAAAAAAAACACACCAAAAAAACTGTGTTTTTCAGGGCCTATGCCATTGCAGGCCATGAGAGATTCAATGTCAGTGCCGGCATACAAATTTATTAGTCTATAAAATTTGACATTCTCTTATTTATTCACAGAAAGGACAAATAAGATATTTTTTCATACTTACCAGAAATATCTGGGAGTGTTTATATGCCGCTCCATCTGGAGGATGCAAATAGTCAGAACTGCTTTACAATTCAGTAGGCAAAGGCCTGCTGTAGGGTAACAAATGACTTCATGGCGAAACTGCCATTGAAATTCTTTCAGTATGTGATATTAAAAACAACTGAACAAACAGAGATAAGGGACAAATAGGATTTGAAACAGACTTTTTTTTTCTTCTTACAGTGCAAAAGAAAAACAAATGAACACTCCAGTCAAGCCTGTATATACCTTTTAGTGATTGCACTGCATGGGTTTGCTCAATGCGTGGAAGTTTTTGACTGAGGCATTTCTAGAAGTCCCACTAAAACCAATGGCAACTATTCTAACTTCTAAATGTTTCTTAAAGCCCACGAATTAGAATTTTGAGCTCGAAGGAAAAAAAGAAAGAGGAATCAGCACAACTCTTCTGATAACTTTAGAGTTTCATTCTTTGGCATTGGGCATCGTGCATAACCGTGGAAGCTTAATAAATATAAAGAATGCCAAACAAATATATATATACATTTTTTAAAAAGAAAAACAACTGTATTAAATTTGTATTATTCAATATATACCAATAACAAAAGATGAATGCAAGTCATCTTGAGCACCTCCTGTAATAGCAGAAGTCAAGCTTGTAATACTCAAGTTACACTTGACTTCTGCAATTAGAAGAGGTGCTCAAGGTGACCTGTATTCATTTTTTGTTTTTGAATAATACAAATTTAATAGAGTTGTTTTTTTTTTCCTTTCTTAAAATGTGTCTACATTTTTTTTGACACTGTCTGTTTCTGGTGATTAAGATGTTGTATTTTGGAAAAGCCTCTTTTATTACATAGCATAGAAAGTTAAAAGCAAAAATTGAGAGTTAAATACTGTGAGAATAAAAGGATTGTCAGGAAAGCCACCAGAAAGTGTAATTGACAAATGTATTTCATTAAATTCCGTGTTTCTTACATGGAACAGATTCTACAAGTATTGGCTTTGTGAGTCACACTAATGCTGGTAACGTCCAGGTGATCAGGAAAATCAAATGTTAAGAAACTCGAAGAGCATTACTTTGAATGATTATTTTTATTTCTTGCTTTGAAGGAAGATGAAAGGCTGTTTAGTTAGGTGTTCTTATTTTACTCTATGGCTGGATCAAAGCAACTATCTCCAAATTTACAAAACAGCTCATGGAGCCCCCAGTAATTGAAGTGTAGGCTAAATGATCCGCGTCAACAACATATGAACATAAAATCTGCCAAACAAAACTCCAAACTATTAGGTCTTCAAACAACTCATTATTTTCCTAGAAATAACCAATAACAAAATACCTGACTGCAATCTTGACATGACAATGGTTTGCAGATACTTCCCAAGATAACATATATGTGTGTTAACATATATTGGGCCAAAACTACCTCAAACATATTATGGTGATTATCCTTTAGTCTAGTTTATATTCTTCAGGACTAGCTGCCCAAGCTTGTGCGAGCAGCTGTCCTAATATAACCCATTTGCTATTTTGGATACCTAACAGTAGTTTATACTAAGTGAATGAATATTATCTCCTGTGACTAACATTGAACCATTATTTTCTCAGTAACTTATTCTAATTGTCTAACTCCAGAACTGTTCTTGAAAGTGCTAACTCTCCAAGTGAATTTAAACTTAAATGGATTTATAATATTTTAAGGAGCAAAAAAAGTTTCATCTAAACATATTAATGTAGACCACAAGTTATTTAAGAGTGTAGAGAAGCAGATCACTCCAATACAGCTTGCACATTTCACATACTCAACTATCAATCAAGCCTAGCTTAGGACTGTTAAAGTCTAGTTCTGGCTAGTACTTCTTCCAGAGCCACCTTGGCCCTTAGATAGCTCGCCCTCTCCTTCACTGAGGGACACTCTTACTATATTATCACTTCTTGGCACATGACAGCGTATGTCTTTGCAACTCCTCTTATGTTTCTTTCCTTTCAATCATTTTTCTTCTTAGCCTCTTATTCTGTGGCTATTTCTTCCTTACTAGATTATGGTATTAGGACCACCCTAATACTTCTTAACATTTCATACACAGCCCAGCACAATGGCATTTCCTATAAATTCTATCTCCAGTAAATTTTCCTGAATAAGTGACAAATGCTCTGGTTTCTGAGTTCCAAAACCTTGGTGTAAATAAAAATTATCAAGTGTAACTCAAAGCAGAACAAAGATACTTGAGGGCTTAAAAGAAACACGACCTTTAAAATACACACACACACATACACAAACACTCACTCACTCCTAGAATCTGGGCAACTGGAAAAAAAAAAACAACACAAGAAATGATTATCAATCAGTCTTTATATTATTCTGAAGATGATGATTGTTTCACGCTTTCTCAAAATCAAAGGATACTTTTATTAGATAAAAGAGAATAAATCGTGAAAATAATTTTATACAATATTGATTAAACAAAACATATACTACAGAACCCAAATTGTAAGAATTTAAAAGTAAGATGTTAAGTTGAGAGTTAAGTCTGGTCAGACGTTTATGTATATTCAACCCACAATCATCTTATGCCCAGTATCACCCTCTATTAAATGGAACTCTATAAGCAAGCCACTATAAAGATGTACATGGTGGTGAGCCATCCTTCTACTTCATCTAGCCCTCATATTATTTTGGAGATCCTGGCCAGGTGTCATGGCTCACACCTAATCCTAACACTCTAGGAAGCTGAGATGGATGGATTGCTTGAGCCCAAGAGTTTGAGGTTGCTGTAAGCTGGGATGACACCACAGCACTCTAGCCTGGGCAATAGCATGAGACTCTGTCTCTAAATAAATAAATAAATAAATAAGTCTGGAGATCCTAAGTTGTTTTTCTCATTGTTGATATGCCATAATCAGTGGGGAATAAATATTAATATCCCTTACTAGAAGTAAGAGAACTTGTACTAACTTTACCTGACTCTCCATGAAAGAAGAGAGGACAGAATGAATAGAATAGGCAAGTAGAGCAAAATGGAATAATCTGAGAGCTGCAAAACACTATATTACCAAAAATATTGTTGTGAAGAGTCCCTTTCTTGGAAGCTTCGGGCCTCTGTGGTGATCTCCTTTGATTCAACTGAATTCACTTCCTCAATTAAATGAGTATCAAACATATGAAGAAAAATACATTTTTAATGGTTAGCTTAAATGTTAATCAAAAGCAATGTATCCTTAAGCAGAAATTAGAATAAAGAGTAAAACTAGTTAGCCAGTTTTACCTACATGTATAGAATTCTGTATCTTTAAATTGAATTTTTGGAGAGGGAAGGATGCTGGAATATGTATGTATTAGAGAAATGAGCTTGTTTTTACTTTCATTCAAAAGCTGCCTCATTAAATCTTTAAGACTAAAAAAAAAAAAAAAAAAAAAGGAAAGGAAGAAAAAAAGAAATAATAGGTGATAGAAGACGCTATAGAGGGTTTCAAAATGGAAAGAGAATCTGAATTGAATGTCCAGCCCAAGACATCCTTGCCATCTCAGTTTCACTCCTTCCAAACTTGCGGGTCCCTTGCTCTTGACTAAAGGGCACATGCAAAACAAACTAGCCACCTGACTAACTCAGTTACTCCTCAACCCAGAAAGAGTTCCTTTTAAGTGAGAAAGCTGAGGTTTTAGAAAGTGTCAGTGACTAGAACAACGCTGTACAGCTAACGAGCCAGGGCTGGAACTCATGGTATCGTTCTGGTCTTAAAACGTCTTCATTTCTAATGATGCATTAAAAAACCCTACATTTTTGAGATTTTATTATGAGGCAGGCATTTTGCTAAATTTTTCACATGCCATAACTCAGTCCTTACCATAATTAATGAGATAAGTCAAATTACCATCCTTTTTATTTTTGAAACAAAGGGTTAGAGAAGTTAAGTAACTTTCCCAAGGTCCCAGAGCTTGTGGGATATGCTGGATATTAACCTAGCCAGTCTAATGATCTCCATGCTGTCTGGCTGTTCATCTTAGAAGTTAGAAAACTAAAAGTCAATGAGATACCCTGTACAGCTACAGGTTTGATACTCAGCTTCACCCAAACCTTCAAACTTCAGTCTTCCTGCACAACTCTTACAAGTGTATGAGTATGCATTATTCAAAACTAACAGGGGCCTTGCAAGGGCCAGGACTGACCAAATCCTGGGCAAATTGGTACTATATCCCCATATCAAACTGTTTTGTCATGGTGACATTGGTTTACTGATTTCCTTTTAAAATATAGTGAACAATCATTTGGAAAAGGTAAACAGAAGAAGAATTCCTAATACTAATTTTTAAATCATGGATCGACATTCAAATACAAAAACTTAGTTTCCATCTTTCTAACTAGATGGTAACACCAAAAACCAAAAAGCATAATTCCTTTTAAAAGGACATTACTGCATTTTGTAGGGTAGAAGATCTTAATTCCTTAATAATGTTAACCTTATTTTAAAACTTGCTAAGAAACAATATATTTAGAATCTGGTGTATTTAAACCATAGCCATAAATGGTTAAGAGAAAATGTCAAGAAATCAAATAAACCATTCTTTGAATTCCCAGTTAATTAACTTTTAAAAATATTACCAAGTAATATAAGTAAGAGTATGGAATGAGATAACATCATAATTCCCCACAAAGTCTATCTTTTTATTTAGAAGCATAAGTCTAGGTTGGCTTCTCCACTTATCAAGAAAAAGGATCAGAATATAAAGAAGTGAAGATTTTTGAGCAAAAGACACAACCCTAATGGGCCTCAAGGACCTAAAACATGCTACAAAGATAGGAGTAAATTCACATTTCTACGTAAACCTCAGTTCTTAATGCTTCTCCCAAATCTTATACAATCCTTTAACAGTACTTTTTGCTATTCTCATTTTGCTATTCTCACATTGCACTGTGTTTATTTTTTGATGTCTTGTTTTCTTTTGCCTTTTACTTACACATCATGACCTGGTTCAGCTTCTAGCTTCTGTCTTAGGCTTTGAGTCTCTCTAAGGGAGGGCTGGTAACCCTCTGCCTATGATCCCACAGCATTCTCATTCTATACTCAAATCATTTATTCAGAGTCAGATTCCTTCAAATTAATTTAAAGAAAACTATAGCATTCACCGCTATGTGCCCCTAGTCTGATGCCTATTACAGGACAAGACATGGTCCGGGGGCAGTAAGGACTATTGAGAAAAAAACAAAAAACTGAAACAATTCAGGTTTTGAAAAGCTCAGTATACTTTTCAAGTTCCTCATATGATACTTAACCCTGATTAAGATATTGAACTACTTCCACTTTCAACCTTCCAGCTCGAATATGGGGGACAGAGTATCTGTCCTATTAAGACCATTAGAAGGACCAAATTGTAAAAATGCGTGTACATAGCGTACCATAGTACCTGGCATGAAGTGGGTGCTTATATGAAAGTTATCAGAATGAATCAATTATAGCAGGAATAAGTTAAGATAAACATTATGAAAATATTGAAAAGTATTATCAGACATAAACACTCTAAACAGGTTGTGGACTTTTGTTTTCCTCAGGAGTTTTCAGAAAGGAATAAGCAATTCCATTTCTGGACTACCTTCTATTAATGGACAACTTGATGTCTAGAAATACCTTTTACCTTTTATAATAACCAATTGATTAATTTTACAGGTGACTTCAAAACTGCCCCAGTTCTTTGAATATTGTTATAATCTTCACAAAGAAGACAAAATTGTAGTCCTTGAGGATTTTTTTTTTTTTGTATCAGAATATAATACAAAATTAAAGTTGCTTTAATTAAAGAAAAATTTAAGGCTACCTAAGGTTTCTTTTAGTTGAATAAAAATACATAATAGAATTATTTCTTGTAGATCATAATAACTCTGAGCAGGTGAAACTATAGCCATTGAAAAAATCTTACCTTTTTTCTTTCCAAGAACACATATTATATCATACTATCACTTCTACAAATTTGGCAGGTGACAAAGATTTTAAGTACTAACCAAATTTTTAGTACCAGTAATTCCCACTGAAAATGCCATGTGTTTTAGTTTAATGATTTCAGTCCAAATTTTCCTGCCAGAAAGATTTTCAGTATCACCTAAGGCATATTTGTGGTAAAAAGTGATTCATTTAGCAAGTAAACAAACAGGAAATATTATATTGCAAGATAATTATACGGACTATAATTAATTAGGAAATCACATAAAGAAGAAAAGCACGTACAGACACAACACACACTTTGTATTAAAGACAAAGAATAGATCTTACTACTTTGTAACCTGGACACTTGATGTAAACACATTCAATTTGAAAATTCGCCTTTGAACTTTTTGTAGAAAAGTATTTTTTCTCAAGGAAATCTACTAACATTTAAGGGTAGGAAGATGGTTCCTCTTATAGATCTATCTCTAGTGAAAGAAATTTATAACAAACATAGAAACCAGCTGTTATTTCCCCCCTAGTAAGAAGAATTAACATTCTTTCTGTTTCTCGGTTTTGTTTTGTTCTTTCACCCATAGGAACTCCAAATAAATATGATCTCCTCACATGTATGGAGAGTTCTAATACTATAGATGTCAATATAATATTCTACTAATTATAATAGAAATTTGTAGTTACATAATGTCATTGTTAAACTACCCTATGTTTACTGCGTATTTATTCAAAGATGCTTTCATACACAAGCACACACACACATGCACATGAACACATTAGCCTTTTCTTACTACATTAAATATTACTAACAAATATCCCAATTTCATCCTGAAGGATTCAAAAAATATATATGGTATTTGCAGGTGAAGGGAAAGTTAAGCTGAAAATTAGAAATTTAATTCTACTAAGACTTAAAACAGCTCCTGGTAAGATGATACCCTTAAGATAATTCTGATGCCTTTATCAACCAGCACATTGCCTGAGCTGGCTCAGTCCTTAAAGGGTCAAAATTTATTATCATTTCAGTTCATCTAATAAGTAATGTTTTTGCCGAACAAAACCAATTCCCAATAAATTCTCACTGTATTTGTGTGCTATGATTTGATTTAGAGGCCTGTGGGGAGACACCATTTGGTAGCACAGGCACACAGAGGGGTAGGTGGTGCTGAGGAGAAGTAGGGCTCATGTGCCAGAAGTGTTATTGTGTCAGGTTGATTTATTGAGTGAGCTTCACTTCACCGAATGTTCTGAGATATTTATTTCCCTAAAGGCTCTGCAAAGATATGAACAGACCCGCATCCACAGATGTCATCATTGCTCATTTTACCGAGTCATGAAATTTTCTCAACTGCAATTTGTCCCTCTAAAATTGCTATAACAGGACAATGTCAATAGTAGCGCCCTACTCCAGAACCTCCTTCTATATAAGGCTCTGTTGCCAAATTCAGTACTTCTGTGCAACTTCATGGTAATTAAAGTGACAGAACAGTTTTGCTGCAATTTCAAAAGAGTTTTCCAGAGAAGTTGCTCCAGTATTTAAAGTCAACTTTGAGCACCCAGATGAAATGAAGCCATTTAAGAGAATCGAGTAGGAATACATACACAGGAGTAATTCAGCCTTTAATTTTAAGGAAAATAAAAATAGGTATACAGAAGTAAATGAAGAAGGAAAGCAGGCTGTGTGTCACTAAATCCAGACTCTCAGAAAATGTCACCTCTGAAAACGATAATCAGCCTTAAATTTAGTACCTTACTTGTAAGGTATATTTTCATCAGTTCTACTTTTCCCCTTTCCAACATCAAGCAAATGAACTATGGAAGTGGATTTTCTAAGCAGGGTGAGATTTTATACACACACACACACACACAGTATATTTCCATTGCCTATAATTTTTCAAAAATCCTTATACAGACATAAGAAAAGTTTTTAAGATGCATTCATCATGCCAAACATTATAACCTGAGTATTTTTCATAACTCCATCGAAAACCATCTTCAGCACCTAATAGAATTTCAATGTCTGTGTTAAATAAAAACTGCATGCTTATGTTGTATGTCAGAATTTGGGGGTTTATTTAAATATGTTAATATTTCTCATTATGCCATTAACAATAACCTTCATCCATTTGTGAAAAACATTTTGCCAAGCATGCACATAAAAAATTAGCAAGTGAAGCAAAATCACCTTAATTTGCTTTGGACCAGCAAATAACCAACTAATTTGCAGAAATCCCTGCCAAGCACTCATATTAAATGCTTCATGCTTATTTTATGACCTCTGCTGCTCTTCTCCTTCCCGGACCCTGAATCATATGATCATTAACATATTGCAAGGTCTGAAACTTTATTTTTTACATTCTTTAATTAATGCCTGTTTATAGAAGGCCATAGGACTTCAGATCCAGTTAATGAAACTTCGCTCCCCCAGGCCTCTGGAGCCCAATAGAGAGCTCTCTCCTCTGTTGTTTTAGTAGCTTTTTTCCAACTGTTTGTTTATACACACTTAATTGATCTCTTTAGTCCCAGAAGCATTCCAGAGACACAACCTGTTTTGAGGCAAGCTAAAGTTTCCCCCCCCCCTTCCTTTATAAAAACCTTGAATGCCCAAGGTTATCAGTTTTAATTTGAAAGTTGAAGATTCAGCTTTATTTATACTGTCTAAAAGTAAAAATGGATACAGCCCCAGAAGTGTTTATTTCTCCATTCATATGTAGCAAAGGGGATCACAAGTGCATACAGTATATAATTATTTTGATGTAGAACTAAGTAATTACTAAATGCTGCTATGTCTTATTTTATGGCATTGAATAAATGCAGTCTTTATAACAAGTTGAAAATAAAAACAAATCAGGCTGCCAATGCATGAAATTTTCATGGCTCTTCAATTTACATTTTACATATTCCCTATGACAAGAATTTCTATTATGCTATTCTCTTTTTTCTGCTATAATTAAATTAAAAAAGTAATTGGCTGGTGCTGCACACTGCAGCTATGTCTTAATCACATAGACAAACAGTTTTACAATAGCTTACACCATTTGCCACATGGGGCAATGACATTATTGTACCAGACTATAAACCCGAGACAGATAGCACATACCGGCTCTCAACCACAGTGTTGGCAAGAACACAACACCAGGTTCATTCAGTGCTCCGACTGGCACGTCTATGATGGAATTCCCAATTAAGTAAAAGTGGCCCAAATCTGGCCATGTGGTTTTGAAAATGGCCAAAATTTGAAGCGATGAATCTGCAAATACATGGTTATAACCTGGGTCCTGAATGCCTATTAGAAAAGCCAAAAAGAAAAATATGGGTATGACTTATAAATGCAGAAGGCATTATGAGTATTGGCAGTGAGAAGTCATCTTTACTTCATCCTCTGATGGAAAAAAAAAAAAAAAACTTGATTGTTCTTTTGTTTTGTATGTGTGCATATTCTGTTCCCTTGGTCATCAGTTTATGTATTTTTTTCTATTTATGTCTGTAATGAACGCTGCACTAGCAGTTATGGAAGAAGGGTCTGAGCTCTGGTTTTTCTAGAAATTTCACTGAGATGGGACTCATGAGCTGCTGGGGTCTTAACTTCTAGCCTTTTTCAACAATTCACAGGGCAGCCTTCAGTCTCAGTTTCCTCATCTGTGAAAAGAAAAATTTGAACTAGACTCTCTAAGGACCCATTCAGCTTTCAAATGGTATGATTATAACGCAAATTTAGTCCTTTCAAAGAACTGTATCTGAGAAAGAAACTAAAATAAAGCACAGATGCAGCTAATGGCAGTAAGGAAGCCAAGGGGAATAGAAAGCTGAGAAATCTAATTTGACGTAGCCAGAGTACTAAAAAGAATAAAATAAATAAACACAATTTGAAAAGCCCAAGGGGAAGCAGAAGGGGGGAAGCAGTATATTTTATAGATCAGCTTTCTCTATTGCTTTCAGTGAAGCCCTGTTTAAAAAATATCAAAAGTGAAAAACTTTAGAACGAACTGGATTATTATTTAGTGATAACATGTTGCTCTTTTACAACAGATACCTTTTCTCCCGACTGCTTATAAGGAGAGACAGCAAATGAAGACTCATCAGGAGAGCTCTTCCTGAAGTTCACAAAACTAAGATCTTCTCTACAACACCTACACTTGATTGCTTAACCAGGTTTCCAAATCCTCATTTAGCCAAGACCTCTGAAAAATATTAAAATGACTCACTCTGATTAAACCTAAGCCTGTTTTCTGGAATGAAATTGCTTTATCCAAAAATCTACATGGTATCTTAATAGAATTCAGCAGCTAATTTTAAGTCTTTAGATGTTGTTCTTTGATCGTTTTAATTACTATTAATAATTTAGGAAATCCCATAGAAAAGATTACTGCAATAATAAAAAAAAAAGTATACCCTGCTATATCTAAGGAGGCACGGCAGATCACTCATCTCCTGTTTACAAATTACTCTTAAGTGGAAGGAAATGATGGAATAAAATTGAATACAAACAAATACAAACTATGTACTATTTTAAAGTAGATAAAAAACTTTTATGAAGCTTATTGGGTACACATTACAGGCAGTCCCTGAGTTACAAACATCTGACTTATGTATAACTCACACTTAACAGAGGCTATTACAGGCAACAGGCAAATGTCCCTGTTCCAACTTACCTATAGCTTCAACTTGAGAACAAACTTACAGAACTTATCTTGTTCATAACCTGAGGACTGCCTATATCACATGTACTTTATGAATAAGCACACAGCAGCATTTTCTACACTTTGTAGAATTCACTCTTTTCCTCGAGTCCTCCCTCCCCATCTTTGTTAGGCTGAGAGCTATTGACTTCTGTAGAGCAAATTTAGTCATTCCTAGCAAGGTGCTCAATAGCTGAAAGTCTTCAATCTTCACATAAATAGGGTGCAAATCAAATCTTATGATGGCATATTCAAGCTTTCAGGATCTCTGTTTGCCACCAGAAATGTCAGAGTTTAGTACCTACCAAGCCATAGATTTATGAGAAAAGGCTTGTAGATTGACAAGCAATTTTGCAACAAATGCATCTTCAGCGTTAGATTCACGAGAATGTTTAGGACATGCCTAAATGATTTAGTATTTTATACCTCTGCTCAAAAGAACAGTTCATGTAAGTCAGTTCTATCTGAAGACTGTCAAGCAGGTAGAAACTAAAGGCAATTTTAGAATATCGTGATTCATTTACAAAAAAGTTTATCTCTAGAATTCAGGAGTTTGTACTTCCCAGTGATACACTGATAGGCAAAGTTTGAAATGCTTTAATTGAAACAAGGCAAATTACTTCCTAATTTAGATCTGGAATACAGAGCATTTCTGGTTACTTTTATTTATGAGCTCCCGATATTTGAACATATGCAAAGTTTGAATTGTTTCCCATTTGCCCCAGACTTTAAAACGTAATTCCTTTTCTTAACGTGCCACCCTTTAGGGCAAGGAGTTGTAATGAACACCTTCCAGTCACACAGAATTACAATGTTCTTTATCTTGCCTCAGTATTGAAAAAAAGAGAGAGAAAAAAAACTTCCAAAGGTTTGGAATCCTAAAACCTGTAAACAAAATCTGTGGAGCAGATAAAATTTTAAATGGCACAATGCAATTAAAGCTGAATTCAATTTGAGCGCACCCTGTCCATCTGTCAGAGAGAAACAAAAGGCGAGGAGCTCCATTATTGCTGAATCCCTGCTCTTGTTAATTTGCTTGCTGAGAGATTTCAATTTCTAGGAAGTGCACAAATTAGTGTTCAGTCAGGGCTAGATCCTCAGTAAGTATAAGCAGATGGTGGAAATCAGCCCTAATCAAGTGGCCAAAGCCTTTTTTTTTCTGTCTGATTAAAGCATTTTAATCCTTTCAGATTGTCTGCTTTTTTAGCAAATATTCACCACCCTTTATTTTCTTATATTCCAGGATGGATTTAAATTTAGCTTATGAACATGAGAGAAAAAAAATAACTTTGAGAGATAGAGCTCTCACCATCTCAGTCACAAGCAGTGGCCAACTGGATTTGTGAATTCATTTAATGCCCCTTTTTCTGGGATACATTAAATAATTGTTTGAATCATGATTAATTTATATGCTAATATAAATAAGTCATATTTAACCTGTTCTGATAAAATTAAATTACTGAAAGAAAAAGTTAGGAAAATACTCAGTTTTAAGATGAAAGCTAGCAAAAAAAAGAAAAAAAAGAGAGAGAAACCAGAAACTATAACACATATGTGCAAATCTCTAATCCAGAGAAAAGAAAAAAAGAGTTTATCCTTTACATTAATACAAACTAACAAATACATAAAATTTTAATGAGAGGATATGTTTAAATCAAAACAAAGAAGATCTAAAGTGAAGGAGTTGCAGTCTTTTATGAATAATGAAAACAAAGATTAATGTGATATAAAAAATACATCTTTGATTTTGGAGTTGGAGACAAACACATTCAAAATGTAGAACTGCTCTGATCAGTATGGTCACACTACGAGTCGGGTTATCTTAAAACTCAGACACATTTAAAAGCCAGGGAATATGTGAAGGAAACACTTAGAATTTACTCATAGTGGTATTAATTGTGATTTAATTGTGTAGGTTTAAGTAAACAACCAACAAAAACAAAGTCCTGCCTCCAACATTTACCAAAGGTATATGAAAAATGAACTTTTCTAGTTACATGCAAAAAGTTTGTGATAACAACTTGTGGGTAAAACTTCAAAGTATTTGGAGACGTTAGAGGTTAAGTTCTTATGTACTGTTTTAAAAGCATCCAGTATTTATGAGAATAAAATACCAATTCAATATTTAAAAGTATTTCTGAACAAGCTGTAACTTTTGAGCTAAACATGTGTACAATTTCTGATATGCTGAATATGTGTAAGATTCCCGGTAGTGCTTTAACATCCTGTTTAGCAATTTCGTTACACAACCAGATTCTTAACAAATACCCTAACAGTTTGATAAAGTTTTACAAGTGTTCATATACACTTTTTGTTTTGTTTCTTTTAACTAGGATAGGGACTAAAAATCACAATTTTCCCTTATTTAAACATTTTTAGTTTATATTTACAAATTTTAAACTGAAGCACAGTCTATATGCCAATTCATACAACACCAAGTTCAGACATTTTCTTATGCTTATATAATAAATATGCAAATTTTCCAAATTTAAAAATTATGAAAACCATGAGTGAATATTCCTCTCATATATACCTTACCTTTATATTTTGAATTGTCTACTTAACTGTTCCTAAATTTCTCACTCAAAAGTAAATCATCAGAAAAAGAAATCAACCTGCTACACATTCATTTCCCAGAAAAAGCTTCAAGTTTTCCTACTATTTATAAAGATGGACTCAGGCTTAAATCAGTACACAAAAATATTAGTAAATTTGCATTCCTTTTTTATTCTTCTCATCCTTTCATTGTCAACGTAATGTGGAGTGAAAAAGCACAGTTGATATCTCAACACTCTTTAAATCCAGACTTTTCAACATTTTGGAATGTCTAAACATGCAGGCCTCAAAATGAGTACTTAATAATAAATCATTATGAAATACAATTAAGTACCAAGCTGAGAAGTCTACAGCTGGAGGAATAGATAGGCTTTCTGATTCTCTTTCAAAACACATGCTACTATGTAAGATAGTAGCTGTGGCAGAATACACCCAGGACATTTCCACTCGCCACCTGCTTCCTCTCCATTGCCACCACTCTGATTCTGGCCTCCAAGCCTCTCTTCTGGTTTATTTTATAACCTCCTATTTCGCCTCCCCATATCTTTAGTGATTGTCTTTTGTGAACTAAATAAGACTTCTTTGTCTAACCTGTTTAGGCCCTACCCAAGACTCAAGGCCCCTCTTTCTCCACCCTCCAGCTAAATCTTAGCACTCCCTAAGTGTATAAGCCCGTGTCCTCTACTTTTCAAAGCCCTGACTTTGCTCACAAAGTTCCCCTCTTCTGGAATGCCATTATAAATTAGTGCTAACCTATCAAAGTACTATCCTAAGCTTGCCTAAATTTCTATTTCCACAAAACATTCTCTTTCCTTGCAAACTAGAATTGATCTTTCCCCACATTTGGCTCCAATATTTTACATTAGATTTTTTTGGTATGCCTAATTATTTTCAGCACTCTGACTTAATTATACTTAACATTTACATACATATTTCTATCTTATCTTCCCTACCACACGGGAAGTCTTTCATGTTCAGTTGTTTGTTTTGTCTTCCCTGGAATGCAGTAATGTACCTTCCGTGTTATGAAGCCTCAACATCCAATACAGTAGCCAATAGCTACATTTGTCTACTTTAATTACAATTAAGTACATTTAAAAATTCTGTTCCTCAGTTCTACTTGCCACAATTCAAGTGCTCAATAGCCAAAGATGGCCAGTGTATACTAAACCAAACAGTGCAGATAAAGAATATTTCTAATATTACAAAAAGTTCCAGCATGTAGCTCCATTGTGGAGCTATAAGGGTTCCATTAGTATTTGCAATTAACACTAGGAAATATAAGGAAATCTTGAAGGCTATTTTCTTAATGGTCTTGAGAACATGCTAATGTTTATGCTCAACTATATTCTCTAGAAGGTTTCGGTAGCTTCAGGGTATTCAACATTTGCTATCTCCATCATACAAAAAAACCACCCTAACCAAGCCAGGACTATTTTCTGATACTTCATATATAATTAATAGCAGTTAAGGAAATTTATATGGCAACTGTTTTGCAGACGCTCTAATTCACACTTTCAATATTTAAAAAGGCTGCTGTCACGGCTGCTAGGAATAAAATTAAATCCACCAGCTGTGGTTTGTTTTTTGAGAAAAACACATAACATTTTATATTTGCTTTGTCTGTCATCCTTGTAAATGTCAGAAATACAGATTGAAATGTACTGAAAACCCTGGTTTCCTGTTAGAGTCTTCCAAAAAGGCTTGTTTTTTTTGTTTTGTTTTGTTTTGTTTTTAATCAGACAAGTATTTTGGACATTTTTTTTGTATGGAATGGTTAAACTTTTAAGAGTGATATAAAGTGCACAGCTTTTATATTTGTTTGGGAAAGAAATGTGATTAATAACATCCATTTGAATTTTTATAATGTTTCTTTTCTTTGTGATTTTTTTCACCAAAGGAGAGAAAGTGATATATTTTTCAAATCTTTCACTTACTAGAATTTTGAGGCTATTGAAATAAATGTCACGTGGATTATTTAAAACAGAGCAGGTATTTAGCCATACAGATGAGGAGTATTTTGCATAAACATTCAGTAGTTTTCTTGAGACCTTCTACAATCACAGAACTAAATTATGAAGTTTCCTTATGAGGGTTGGCATTGACATTACACTCTGGGATAACGTAACTCACTTGTCACAGAATTCACCTACAGTGAGAAAGAACATTATCTGACAATCACATTTTTTCATTATTTTTAACTAGGAAAAAATTTATTCTATTTTAAAATATTTTTGCCTTGTAGGTCGTCAGTCACTGGTAATTATCTTAAGCACAAAGACTTAAGTACAAAAACTTAGGTATTAAGTACCTATTAGATCAGAACTTATTAATGTCATTCTAATCGAAATCAAATTATTTAAGTCTAAGCAGTATTACATATTACAAAGAATTTCCTGATCAGATTTCTCAAAACTCACCATCATCTCACAAGACAATTGATTAATCTACTCTTGGTCTACTCACCCCAGAATATTCCTTTTACCAACTAAGCATGGTATGTCCATCCTTCTCTATTGACCCAGTCTAAAATCTCTCTTGAGATCGTGATTTATTTGAATTAGAGCCAAAGTGATGGAATCCTTTCAAATTGTCACAACCTTTTCATTAACAGACCACAACTAGTTAATTCCTTTCATCAACTGACTATGAAACTACAAATCATAAAGTAGAGAAGGGCTGTAATATAGAGAATGTGGGGAGGACACCATCCTGGCCTTCCAAGACCCATGAGAAGTGGATGGAGATGGCGTGAACTCCCCAGCACAAGTGGGTTCCAGGAATGAGAAAAAGAAAAACCCAATAATAAAACTTCTGGCACTCTACACTTTTACCCAAGACAGTCCCTGCTTTTGCAGAACAGAATGAACAAATTAAATCAGTATTCTTATATTAGCACAAATAATATTTATGCAAAATTAACAACTGCCTATTTAAAGGATAGGTTTTATCCCAAACCAACAGCACAAAAACATGCCAATGAAATTATTTGCAAATGTATTTATAGTTCAGAACTGTAGCTTCAGTGAGATTAAGATAAATAGTGGAACCTCATGTTTGCCAGTTCATTCACACTTCCCGCACCCCTGTCATTTTATAACATTCTGCCAGTATTTATCACAGATTGCAAAAAAGAAAAAAAAAAAAATTCCCTGAATATGTAAAAACAGCAGCTGTTATTTGCCATTAACATTCGGGCAACTCCATAAATCTTTACAAACTCACAGAGAAAAAAGAAGTGTGTGGTTTAAGATTGGTCAAATTTTTATCCCATCTTAAAGCCAAAACATAATTTTTAAGCTTTTATTTTAAGCCACTATGTCTTTTTTCTGATCAATATTTCTGGAAATAGGAATCTAATCATATGTGCCACATTGGTGGCAGTATCAACATCTGATATTCAATTTCCTAAAAATTGACAGATAAAAAATACTTTTTAGAAATTAATTCATTCTACTAAGTGTATATCCAAAAGACCAAAAATCACTTTACAACAAAGACATTTGCATCAGATTGTTTATTGCAGCTCAATTCATAATTGCCAGGTCATGAAAGAAGCCCAAGTACCCACAGACCCATGAATGGATTAATAAATTGTGGTATATGTACACCATGGAATATTATGAAGGCTTAAAAAAGATGAAGACTTTACCTCTTTTATGTTTAAATGGATGGCGCTAGAACATATTCTTCTTAGTAAAGTTTCTCAAGAATGGAAGAAAAAGTATTCAATGTACTCAGTACTATTATGAAACCAATTTATATCACCCATACTTTCATATGAAACATAAAACACAACTATAGCCCAGGATGGGAAGGGAGGGGGGAGTTGGATGGAGGGAGGGTAAACGGTGGGACCACTCCTATGGTGCATAATGCAAGGGTACATATCAAATCTATTAAGTGTAGAGTATAAATGTCTTAACATAATAAGTAAGTGAGGTGAAGGCTATGTTGACCAGTTTGATGTAAGCATTCCAAATTGTATATAAAATCAGCACAATGTACCCCACAAATGTATTAATGCATTTTAAAAAATGTAAACAAGTATCAACAAGTATCACATTTTTAAAAAAATGGGTGGCGCCTGTGGCTCAGTGAGTAAGGCGCTGGCCCCATATACCAGAGGTGGCAGATTCAAAACCGTCCCCAGCCAAAAACTGCAAAAAAAAAAAACTACTCAGGCCAAGTGTGGTGACTCACACCTGTAATCCTAGCACTCTGGGAAGGCAAGGAGGGTGGATTACCTAAGTGCAGGAGTTCGAAACCAGCCTGAGAAAGAGTGAGACCCATCTCTACTAAAAATAGAAAAAACTATCAGGGTGTTGTGGTTGCCTATAGTCCCAGCTTCTAGGCCAAGGCAGGAGAATCACTTGACCTCAGGACTTTGAGGTTGCTGTGAGCTATGATGATACCATGGCACTCTACCCTGGGTGACAGAGTAAGACCCTGTCTAAATAAATAATTAAAAATAAACAAATTAAACTCAAAGTTTATTCCCACTGAAATAATTAAGCAATATTTCTCTCAAATATTTCCTGGATTTATCACATTTTCTATGTCCAACTGACAATGCCTGGGTAAATTAAGCCTGAAAGGTCTTCATAATTTCCAACCCTAATGACTACAGTTGTCTCCTGAATGTTTTTATTGCTATTAATCTTAACTTTACAAGTAATATTGCCAGAAGAACTTACTTTGTCTAAAGTCACAACTTGAATCATACATCTCTCTCGCTTAGTATCCTGACGCCACGAGACTCTTTGTGGTCTGAGAGTCACAGTGTCCCTGGTACACCTCCCACTCTGGGCCAATGCCTCTACATTATCATCTTTGCAAAGCAGATCTCAAATTGCTGTCTTTTATATTTCTGTCTTTGAAATGCTCTTCTCTCTGGCTTACACAGATACCTCCTCTAGATTTTTCCAGAACTAATTTAAATTCTATTTCACATTTGTAATCCTTCTTTAATATGCTTCTTCTCAAATGTCTCCAGGAGAATTTTTGTGTTATTTCACAAACCTGTTTCTGTGACCTCAACTTTCATCACTGACCAGAATTATCCATTTTATGGTCTCCCTTGATCAAATTAAACATCTGTCTGCAAAACTTCTACTACACTTTTGATATGGTCAAAGCTCTAAACATATTTGCTAGTAGTTTGCAAAGAATTTTCATTATTTTTATAAACACGAAAGTAATCAACAGCGAAACATAAGCATCTTTGGAGGCACTAATGTAATCTATTTCTGCATCCTTCATAGAGGTGATTTTAATATAACATCGTAGAGATACAAAATATCATGTTCCCTAGTCTTTTCAAGGTCATTTGGTCATTGATTTCAAAGGAGTTGATGTTTTAAAGCAGTTTGACATCCTGCTTGTGTCTTTAGCGAGGTTTAGTCAATACAGTACAAAGAATCATTAGTTATTCAAGGTAAAACTTGCAAAAAAATGTGACTAAGACACTTTGACCTTCTCTGAATCAGGAAATGCTCAGTGCATCTTTATGCTCTTTTAAATATAATTTGTCTAAACTGTCTAAAGTAAATCAAAAACTATCACTCAACCCTCCTAGTAAAAAGGGTAAATTTTAATTGCAGAACTTAAAACCTCACAATTAAAAGCTTGCTGCTACTTAAAGCCAACACAAACACAGGAATGGAAGCTGATGCATACAAATTAGATATCTTGACATATTTGTAATTCTGAAGGATTTTCTAAAGCACAGGCCAGTTATATGCTTTAAGTTTTTCATGAGGGAAAAATAGAATGGATGATTGTTACCCTTTGTATAAAGTTTTGTCATTTATGTTCTCAGCAGTAACTTTGTGTCTATCAAAATCTTTTAACTGATGAAGTCTTCATAAGACATCTCAAATAGATAATATGTATGTATATGGAAAAAAATCTTCATCCTCAAAAAGCTATTTAGAATCTCTTACTATTGTTTAAGATCTGGCACTTTTGAAATTAAGCTGAAACAAGTGTCATTAATTAGTAAATAAAACAAAAGAAAAGGCCTACCCAACATACAAAGAACACAATATAAGGGGGAAAAAAATCAATGTCGTTACTGCTAAACATAGAAACATCAATTTCCTATTCCTTCCAAAAAAAGAATGCATTGCCTTGTACATAGGACATTATCTTATTCAATGATAACTTCATAGCAAAATAGATGTCTCAAATAATGTAATTCTTCCTTAGGAAACTAATGAGAAAGACACATACATCGATGTAACAGGAAGGACATGAAGCCCTGGGTGATATTATATTTTAAAATTACCTAATATGAAAATCCCAACTTTAAAAGAAGATAAAGAAGGACAAAATCTAACCACTCGCTTTTTGAGTGGTAAATCCTCTCACGTAGAGTCCTCAGGGGAAAGGGACTGAGACAAGAGTGGTGCGGATTAGACACTTTCCTAGTACTCTGGGAGGTGATGAAGGGGTGTGTGTGTCTGTGCGTGCGTAGGATGCAGAAAGTGAGCTGATTCACCACCTTGAAAGAAAGCAACACACAAAGGTGTAAAAAGAGAAAGTTGAAGACCAATTCTGCCAATTTCACAAATTTCCTAAAGGTTAACAATACTTCACATAATGACAACTACCACTCAGCGGGAGATGATTAAATGCCAGGCACTGTACTAGATACTTTGGTTATGTTATCTAAAATTCTAACAACATGTTATTTAGAAAAAATTCATCCTTTCACGGCGGAGTGAAAGGTTAAATTATATGAAACAGGCCAAGATTTGAAGTCAGACTTAACGGATGTGCAAAGCAGTGTCCTTTCTGTTACACCACCCTTCACGATAAAAAGAGAGTACATTTGAGGAGTTACTTTTATCATAAGCAACTACAATGTGTAAACCTTAATAAGAATAACACAGTTGAATGGAATAGTGAACAGCTACAACAAATCTCCAGCTTTGTGGGGGATTTTATTTATTTTAAGATAGACTGTGTTATGAAAGAGCTTCATTCCTAAAGAACTCACTGATTAAAGTATAAGTAATAAAATAACTGCCAAGACATATAGTGGACTCAGGTGACTTTTAAAATTCTGAATAGGAAGAGAAAATACTATGAATTTATCTATAGAAGTATCTGGGGAAACAGTAGAGAAAAAAAATGAATTGATTGCTCTAATCTTTTAGCATGATGATATCTAAAAGCTCATCTAGCTTCAACTTCATTATTTTTAACAAAATGCACTATGTTACAGTTACTTGTGAAGTATACAGCACCATAAATTATTTAAATTAAACTACACTTGTCAAAATAAATGAACAAGTAGGTTTTATGATGCAGCACATTTTACGATACCCTTGATTCTTTAATTTGTGTGTTTTGCTTAGTTGCTAATTCTCAAAATACTGTAATCTGCAATGGCTCCTGTACTCATTAGTATAGATTACCAATGTCCCAGCTCAACAGGAAAAACAGTATGGACAGTCATTCCACGGAACCAGAACATTTTTCAATAGTATCCTGTGACTATTTTATAAATATTGGTTTGAGGCAAATAAGAGAAACAGTTAACCTCCCTTCCATACTACCTTTCTACTCTATCCCTACCTGAACTATCTGATTATATTTGGCAAGCTAAGAAGCTTCTTACTAATTTATTCATTTTGTCCCAGTAAAATACATCAGCAGGTAAATTATGTATTTATTTGATATTCTTAAATTACATATATAAACATAAAATGTTCTCTTTAAGACTGGTCCTACACCTGTCCAACACAACAAGCAGAATTATCATAGAGGGAACATTAAAATAATGAAAAATAAATTATTTGAAATTATAAAATGTTTAATTAATACTATATCAAAGAACTGTATGCAAGAAAAGCCTCATATTTCTATTATATATTACAGATTAAACATAAAAAACAAAGGTCCATGAAATACATTATTACAACTCCTAAATACTAGATGTGACCCATGTGACTTTTCCGTCACAATATAGAACTAACAAAAAATAAAGCTCTCTCCAAGAGCTGCATCACCTCAACACACCATTTGTTCACCACTAGTTTTTGATTAATGTATTGTAGACCCTCCATTGTTGACCAAATCCCTGCACTGACAACCTCCTTAAGATGACCTAATTTTCATGGACCAGATGGACATGTACCACACGTACGTATCAGTACAGTAAGTCAAATCCCTTACACTGATCAGCTCCATAGATGAACCAGTTGTTACAGTCCTTTGCGTGGTCAACTTACAGAGGTCCTACTGCATCTAATCTCTGACACCTTTGAGGTTATCTAATTTAACACCAAGAAATGATGGAGAAACTCTTTGAAAGGTTACTGAGTATACTCAGGCTTCTAGCTTATCAAGCTGAGTAGCCCCCTCATTCTATGCCTTTGCTATTTCACCTGCCATTTTTCTTCAGTGAACAAGTAATATGAAGGTAAGAGAAGTATCCTTTGGCATAAACTCCAAACTTCAGTTCCTATTTCTGCCAAGTGGGGTTAATACATGTGAAGATCGCCTAAGTTACTATTTGTTAAAAATATATTTGAAAACTGGAAGTTGCTATATAAGCTATTAAATAGCTTAAAAACTGATTCTTTGGGATCTTAAGGGTCTATAAATTAAAGCTTTTCCTTCGAACCCTCATCATTCTGTAGGAATTTCCCATGTTCTCCTTCTCATATATTTGAAATCTTTCAAAATCTAACTTACAAATTAAATTGGCCCTCAGCTGTTTAAAATTATGTTCCCACTAGTAATTTCACGGAGAACAGTGTTCTTCTACATAAATTTTATTTTTGCTCGGGATTTATGATTTATTAATAGATTTTCAGTGGACTAAACTCAAGGAATATATATTTAAATATAGACATAAAGCTCTAATTTTATATGCATTTTAATATAAAATATTAGTATTATCGCTCTCAAGGATATAAACTGAACTGCCCACAATCCTCGGTCCTCACTTCTCTGTCTTATAGAACATATCAGCATATTACGCTCTGATGTTTTATGTTTTCACGTCTGTTTGTTGTCATCCCCCAAAATGCAAAAGCTAGAGAATAATTCTGCCCATTTACTACAATTTTAATTGTATTTCATCTTAAAAGAAGTGTATTCATTTTGTATTGGTAAGTTCACATTAAATTCACTGCCCTTTTCCAAAATTATATACTATAATTAGAAATAAAGGACAGATCAGTGGTGGTTAGGGGCATCAAAATGGTACTATCATAGACATATATTAACATAAAATAAGGGACAGTTCCCTGAAGTCAATTTCCAAATTGACTTCAGCATTTACCATATATATCCTGTCAATGTGCTTTTTATATATTACTTATATATTAACCAATCAAATGCATCCTACTATTTAATGTGGGATTTCTCTTAACAAGAAGAGGCAAAATTTGTTTGCCACAAAACATGGAAACACCTGGAAATTACTTATCCCCACCATCGTTACCAAATTTATCTACATCACAAAACTGCCACTGGTGTTGAAATCACAATTCTTCATAAGTTTAAGTGCTAAATAACAGCACAGTCAGGCAGCCTTAAATTGGTGGTTCTGTCCCAAGCACAAGTTTTTGGGAGATGTGAAAATTCATACCAGCTCCTACATCTGATCACTACCTAAGTCAAACTTCATAGAGGTGTTACACAGGGCTGCTACTTTAATTGTTCTTTGATGCATCTATTATCTTAAAAACATTCAGAATGTTCAAACGAATATGATGGACCATGTTCATTTAAAAAATTAACTGAGTGCCTACTATGTTTTATTCACTATACTTGGATTGTCATAAACATGCTAGTTCTAAATATCAAGGTTTATAATTTTTCTTTCACAGAGGAGAGACTAAACTTTTAAGCAATTTAAGTTTACTAAGTTAGTAGTCATAACTATTGTATTTATATTGTATTATTTCTAAATAATCATTAGATCATTTAATATCACAAAATCTTATCAGGTAAATATTATCCTTCATTGTGTGATGGAGCCAGGGCGTAATGCAGGTGAGTCGGCTCAGGAGCCCAGAATCAGGCTGCAGTGCCCCAACTCCTCTGACATCTAGACCTGCGTTCTCACCTCCACCCACAGATTTCCAGTAATGAGGTTGCTTTTCCTTATTCCCAGGGAGAGTTCACTCTTCCTCTTGTAGCTCAAAGACAGTGCAACTGAGAAAGAAAAGCAGTCATAGCCTGGGACAGATTTAAGGACAAGCCTAGGACAGGATGTCATCTGATACTACTCATGCGAGTCTTCCACAGACTGATGAGTGCCAGAACATTCACGTAGGCTAACACAGACGACACTTAAAAGTACGACTTCTAGGAGGCACATCTCAACGATATTTAAATGGATAGCCCGTCCTCAATAAAAATGTAACATAATACATAAAAAGTGTGACGATTAGAAAAATGTAAGAGATTATCTAGTCTAGTTGACTTCATTTTATATATCAAGAAAACTGAAACCTAAAAACAAAAATATCTTTCCAACGGAGATACCAATTTGGGGCCAAAATAAAGTTTTGAATTGAGTCTTAAAGCTTTTCACCGGGAATCTCTCTGTGGTAATGTTGTATTCCTGTAAAAATTACTTGAGGGCAAAGGATAAAATTAATGCAAGTGATTAGATAAATGGATTAAGATCCTTCAACAAAAAATTGGCCCTATCTGCTAGCAGAAAATAAACTAGATGAACTGACTATACATCTAAAAACTTTCTATCCACAGTTTCATTGTGTTTGCCTTGAAAGTCTATTTTCCCTACGTAGATAGTTAAAAAACAATTACCTTTATCTAATGAAACTTTCTGATTGTTGCCACAACTTCGTGCAAGTTTAGTAAGTATGCGTTTTACTTAGCCTAGCTAAACAACCAACCCAACCTATAGTAATTAAGTTAAAGTTGTTTATGCCAAATCATTTACTATACCATGTACTGCATATTATATTATAAAAATGTATTTGATTCCTTCTGCACATAATACACTAAAGCAATATCCTGCATGGATAACTGGAGATTGGTATTAATATAATGAGAGAGTATTTGAGAGTAAGAATGAAGTATCTTGTAAAACATTTTTAAATGGGAGTCTATTAATAACAGTGGTAAAAAGCTGGCATCAAACAAGTTGCATATAATTCAATACAACTAAACTTTTAAAACATTAAAAGACCTAAATTAGATTGTAATGGACTCTTTAGATTAAATCAATGCAATTAAGAATAGGATGAAGTATCTAGCTATCTGTTTTCAGAGCCTTTGAAAAGTAGAAATATTAATGGAACTCTACAAGAAATGAGTGCTGACTAGATTAATTGCCATCGCAATTGTCATCTTATAAATATGTTATTTGTGACAATTATGCATCAGGATAATGCATGTGTTGTCACATTACTTGAGGAAATCTTTAGATTGTGAAGAAAGATCATCAAGCATTTTTTTTTTTTTTTAATTTCCAACATCATTGCAAGTTTAGAACATTGTAGAGGAGGAATCTGAAAGTCTGTACTAACAAAGCATATGTGTTGAAAAGTTTACCAGCAGCTCAACTAATAAGTTGGGGGAAATTAAGCAGTGAAAATGCAACCTGAGGAAACCTCAACAGGAATGTAAACTAAACGGGTGGGGAGGTCTGTAGGTGTCAATCAAGAACAAAATGCAACTGTCAAGCTTGCTTTGCTAACAAACTGTCACATCAACAATATGGAGTTAATGACTACAAATTAACTGTATACCAGATGCTTGACACTTTGTTATGACACTTAGCAAGCTAGTTGACATTTGGGGATCAAAGCTTCTTTAATTACACTTTGTATAACATGTGCAACCTTTATGCTAATGTCCAAATATTCCTTGGAGCAAGACTGTCCAAGTAAAAACGACCACAGACTGTTTTCTAGGTGTGGGTTTAAAAGTATTCATGTGGCTCTTTAAAAGAAGAAGAAGAAAGAGGTGGGGGAAGTAGCTGAGTAAGAGCCAGGCTTCAGTGCACAATGTTATTCATTATTACCATTGCCTAAAATAACACTGTTTCTTAACTTGGTGAAGCACTTTTTTCTTACATATAGACAGTCTCTGAAATAACACATTTTCAAGTGAGGTGGTAATAGCATTTATAGCCATTTATAAAAGGAAAGACAAGTAGGCATATTGGAATGCAAAGTAACTGGAAAAGGTATTAAAGAATAGAGAGATAAGAAAAATAATAACTGGCTTTCAAAACACTGATTTGAGTGATTTTTCCAGTCCTTTTTTTTTTTCTTTAGAAAAATGGTTTGACATTTTTCCCAAGCAAATAAAACTCAATAAAGTGATAAAAGCACAAATTCACAGGTATAATACTGAATACTAAATACATATAATCTTAAACTATAGGCTATGTTAACACAAAAGAAAGTTAACATTTTTATTAGGTATTAAAATAAGGTCAGATTAACCAAAACTAAGACTGTCTTGAAAACGGACAAAATTTATGAAACACTAAAACTTCAAAGAAGAAAGTATTTCAATAAAAATATCTACATATCTACATTCATAAGTTAATAATGTAATAACAATAAGAATATAATCAGAGCTTTCTTTAGAAATAAGATGACTTTAGTATAAGTCAGCGGTTCTCAACCTGTGGGTCGCGACCCCTTTGCAACAATGAGAATACATCCTGCGTATCAGATATTTACATTACAATTCATAACAGTAACAAAATTACAGTTATGAAGTAGCAACGAAAATAATTTTATGGTTGGGGGTCACTGCAACGTGAGGAACTGTATTAAAGGGTCACAGCATGAGGAAAGTTGAGAAACACTGTTATAAGTGACAGAAATAGCAAAAGGCTGTTGTAAAATTGGTGGCATCTGACTCTTTTATTTCTTTGGCTAAAGGAAAATGTATAATACATGAAGAAAAATAAAGGTGGGGAGAAAGAAGTATCACACATAATATTAGAACCAGAAATGGCATTGAAGGTCAGCCAGTCCCCCAACGCTTTCACCGTACAGACAGGACAAACCATGGCCCGGATCTGCGGTACTGTCCCAGTCCTGGAGCTATGGATTGTATGGAGCTATGTACTGTATTCTAGATCCCAGGGTGTAAATTATATACAGTGCAGTTTCTAGTACAACACTCTCATCCTCTTCCCCTGTTACATCTACAACACACCAAGATACCTAAATGCAAGGCAATCCTACCTGCTGGTAAATCAGTTATTGAATACTTAGCTCTCAGAAAATGGCAAGCACTCTTCTAGGCGCCAGTGGTTCCACTAACACCCCAGGGAAGCAGGGCTGCAGTGAGCAAAATAGCAACAGCTAATAGCTGCTGAGTGCTTGAAATGGAACTTTTTGAAATGTACAGCTGGCACATGCTATGAATGACACATCTGATTTCAAGACTGCCTACGAAAGACAGTATGTAAAACATCACCTTTGACATTCGTGGAAATTGGCTGTATGTTAAAATGATAATACTTTGGCTACCATGAGGAAATAAAATATTTTATCAAAATTAATTTCACCTGTATCTTTTCATCTTTTCTAACTTGGCGACTAAAATATTTAAGATATATTTCCATTAGACAGCTTGGAATGAGACCCACAAAGTCCTGCCCTCCAGACACTAGAATGTTTGGCGATAAGAAACAAGTAAATAAAATAAACACATGTTATAATTAGGACAAGCAGGGAGGCCTGACACAGAGAAACTGGGTTGCGGGCATGCGTTCACTGGAAGTCTGTGAAGGCCGCTCTGCAGAGGTAAGTGGAGTCCAGAAAAATGACAAAGTCCCCTACAGAGTAATGAGTTCAGGGCATGCGAGATCTGAGGACGCAGCTTGATCGTAGGGGAGATTGGTGAAGGAAGTATGGACAAGTCACACAGTGCCTGAAAGTCTCGGGAAGGAGTCTGGGTTTATTTAGCTGTAGGGAGAAATCACTGCACGTTGTGAATTACCACCTCCAGGGCTGTGACCTTCATCCAGCCACCACCATTCCTTGCCTCTTCCAGGTAACAACTTCCTTTTGTTCATCTTATCTCTGCTCTTCCACTGCCAAGTTCTTCCTCCAGGACAGGCATCACCAGTAACTAATACTCAACAATGTTTCCAGATACATTATTTTTACCTTCCCGTTAACAAAAAAAAATTCAAAGTGAATACATATGTTTGTTGAATGTACATTATCCTTTGGAGTTTGGGCAATAAAGCAGCTTAGTTTTGACTCACATGCCAACCTGTGTTTTTTAATCTATACTACTTCTGGAAGTTAATTTTCACCTTAGGTTCTCATCCTAGTTTTCTAAATACATCTTCTTACAAATCATGAACCCCAGGAAGTGTATCCATCAGGGACTGGACAAAGAACACCATCCCCTCAAATGCGGTGTCTTGGGAGAGTTAGGTCATGTAGGATGTATTTTTCAAAAGTGTCTGCAGACTTGAGAGAAACCAGTCTGCAGTAAGAGAAGGTGTGGGTCCTGGAGATACCAGGTGTAGGAGGCCTACGGGCAAATAAATGGAGCAATTACTGCAAGCAGCACATGTGGGTGAAGCATCTCCCTTCAAAGAAGTGGGTATTAGGAGGAGAAATAAAGCCACTTCTCACCAAGGCAGCAGGAAGGAAGGGAGGGAGGCAGTGCCCTGCCTCCGCTCTCTCCTGCCTCTCTCCTCCTGAGCTCCAGCCGGCACTCGGCCTTGAATGAACACATCCAGAAGCCAGAGGGCAGGGAGGCCAATAAGACAGTCCATAAAAACCCGCTCCCAGGGGACTGAGCCAAGGGGCAAAGAGGTGGTATGGATCTGGAGGGCCACGTGGAAAAGATCCAGTGTGGAACTTTAATAGAGTGTCTTGGGACTCTCTCTCCTTTTATTTTATGTGGTCCTGGCCTAAGACTGGCAACTGCTAACAGCTCAAAGTCTTTTCACAAGGTACTTTACTGGTAAACTGGAGAAAGGATTAGGAGACCAGGGCAGGAAGATCACTGGAGGCCAAGAGTTGAAGACTAGCTTGGGCAACAAGCAAGACCCAGCCTCTACAATAATTAAAAAAAATAAAATAATTTTTTTTAAGAAAGGATTAAGAGCTATTTCTTTCTGTGTATCCTTGTTTCCTTCCACAAGCTGAATATACAAACCACATTCTCCACTAGGGCTGGAGTAAGAATTTGACAGTAAGAGTCAGTGTCAAGGCTCTGATTCATCATTCATTTAAGAAACACTAATTAATTCCTTACCAAATGCCAGGTGCTATTCTCAGCACTAAGTATCTAGTAGTGAAAAAACAAAGTCCATGTTCAAGACAATTTACATACTAATGAGAACACAAAACTAAGAAAGTAAATAAGATCTGATATTGAGGAGGCTTAAAAAAACTAATACAATGTGATAAATGGGACTGGGGTGAGGGGATGTGGGTGACAGTAGCTCCTATGAACCAGATATGGCTCAGTTTCATTTAATTGACACCTAACGCATAGGACTGAAGTTAATCACAGAAATACAGGAGGGGGCAGAGTTCCTGTGGAAGGAAAAGAAATACCAGGAAGTCAATGGCTCTACAGCACCGTCAGCGTCAGCGAGGTAGGCAGGGACCTTACCGAAGCCCGTTGCCACACCCTCACTCTCCTACCAGACAAGGAGAGGGGTGCAGAGTCAGCAGCAGCCTTCCTGCCACTGGGGGGGACACACCTGACTCATGAGACAGCTTTTCTCATTCCCAAAGATGCCACAGAGTCTAGCTGAAGCCTTGATTGGGTCTTTCTAGACCACGGTAGAATGTCTGAATTCTATTCCAAATGCTAACAAATGCATTAGAGGTTTTGAAGTTTTAACTTTTAAGTTTCATATAATATTGTTTTGATGGCTTTGCTTCAGACTAACACAATTGAACTGTGGGTTAAAAACCCACAAACTTCTCTATATGTAACGTTAAAATATTAAGATATATTTTTGTAAGTGAATCTAACAAGAAATATTCACAAATAGAGCAACATGCAGTTATAAATGTTCTTCTGTGATAGATCATTTTCCTAGTATGATTCCCACACAGAAAGCAGAGGGTTACATGTGTGGATTATCCTCTAAAAAATCATGCTAGAAGAGGGGAAAGGAAGCTATATCAAAATGGAACAGCCAAAAGAGAGAACTAAATGGAAAAAGAATGATCTTTCAAATTTCTCTTTTATGACCTCATAAAATGACCAATCTATCGCAAGTGGAAAAAAAAAAAACAAAACCACAGAACCAAAGTATGAACTTTTCCCATCTAGTACCAGCGTTCTAGACCTAAACAGAGGCCGATAAGATAGGACAGCTGTACTTCACAGCGGCTGGATCTGTCTGTTCATAAAGACAACTCAAGAAAGCCGAGACTGACTGGGAAGTTCATAAGTGAACATTCAGACTCCTGATAAAACTATCTGGAGGGATGGCTCAACTCAGGAGAGTTAACCCGTATCTCCAATTTGTGCACATGGGTTTGAGTAGACTAATCTTTTCATGTGGTCCTCGGTTCCCTTTAACCACATTTTCCACTTTACTAAAATTGCAAAGTGGTTTGCTCTATCCACTTGCATCTACCACCCCACTATTACTATTTTCCTCTCCTTTGCGTTTCCTCTCAAGGCTGACACGCCTCAACTCTCTCATATGTAAATTAGGGGAAGTTGAGTGGATCATCCTGAGATCCCTTCTCCACTTGATTATTCTAACATTTTAAATATTAAACAGGCTTTATTTTATTTTATTTTATTTTATTTTATTATTTATTTTTGTAGAGACAGAGTCTCACTTTACCTCCCAAGGTGGAGTGCCATGACGTCACAGGACTCACAGCAACCTCCAGCTCTTGGGCTTCCGCGATTCTCCTGCCTCAGCCTCCCAAGCAGCTGGGACTACAGGCGCCCGCCACAACTCCTGGCTATTTTTTGGTTGCAGTTCGGCCAGGGCTGGGTTTGAACCCGCCACCCGCGGTATATGGGGCCGGTGCCCTACTCACTGAGCCACAGGTGCCACCCCAGGCTGTTAATTTTAAATGTTTTCTCTAAGTCAGATCACATCTGTTTTCTTCACCATCCTTCTTCTTTAATGTCTACCAGGGAGGATCCTGTATGTTAGGAATGCCGAATACCTACGTTAGTTTGGTTTTGTTCAGATTTAGATGCAAGCATTTAGATGATAAATTATTTCTATTCTTTAAATTAGATAATACATAATTTTCATTTTTGCTTCTCCATTCCGTCATCATAAAGCGTTTAAGGCATCTCAAATATCTTTACCATAACATTGTTTAAAATTCCCTTTTGGCAGCTATTAAATAAATAGAACATTGTCTATTTCCTTTTCTCCCTTAACATTTAAACTGGCATAATTATATATGCATACATACACATCAACTATACTCACACACAATATAAAATCTCACTGAAATTCAATTCTAAATGTGTTTATGATACATGTAGTATCATTGATTAAAATAATCTATGTTAAATAAACACACCTAAGTCGCATCTTGGAAGGGTGCAGGTGAAGTTTACTAAGTGTAGAGTATAAGGGTTTGAACACAATAATTAAGAAAATGCCATGAAGGCTATGTTAACCAGTTTGGTGAAAATATTTCAGACTGTATATGAAACCAGCACATTGTACACAAGATTATGATTGCATTACTGTACACAGCTATAATTTAATAAAATAATAAAATTTCAAAAAAGAATATGTTTTAAAAATAAATAAAATTAACTAATACTACAAGTGGAAAGGAAATGCGAATTCCATTATATTTATAGTAGACAGAGCTACCCACAAAAGCCCACAATTTCATCTTTCAGAGTGTTATATAAACTAATAGCTATTCTACCTGTAAAACAGCAAGAAAATCTATTCATTGTCTTCAACCCCTTCATAATGGATTTCTTACATTAAGAGAGAGTGCTAGACAGCTGTCCCTTACGTGCACTTGCAGGTCTCTCATAGTTGTTGCGAATGTTATTATAATTAACACACTGCATATTTCCAAAACCTTGCAATGAATGTGGAAAGGCATTTAGTGTAGAAAACTTTCCTTAATTAGAGTTAATTCTCCTAAACAAGGATTTCTAAAGACAGCTCTATTTTAGTTATGTAAAGCATGTAAAAAGTGGCATATGCTCAATCAAAACTGAATTTGAAATTAACCTGTCACTTCAGACACCACAGTTTAAGGGGAAAGTTAAGATGTAAGTTTTTTCAAAATCTCCAGGCTCTAACAAATGCCAAATAGTCCACTGGGGCCTTTGGTGATATCAAAGGGAAAAGGAAGTGAATTAAAGAAAAACAACACATCTCTTGCTTTTATTGTTAATTTCATAGTTCCATGAAACAGAACAGAAATAAAATCATAATTTAAATTAATGTATTATGCATAAAGAATACAGACAAATGTATTTACATAATAGTTTCATAACTATTAAAAAATCTACAGAACATTTACCTTGAAATTCTATATGCTAAAGAATAACACAGCACCTCACGAAAAGCAGTGGCATGCCCTGACTTATAATTTTTTGTAGAGCTGAGTATCATTAATTGTGTTCATAAATAAGAAAAATAAAATATTTTTAAAAACTATTATCATTCCTTCTATCCCAAACATATGCATAATGAACAAGAGCAACATGTCCATTAAAATGCTCTTTTTTGCAAGCTATAAAGATGAGACGACAAAAGTATTCAATCTTATGTTCTCATTTTTTAAAAACCCGGTAATCAGACTTATTCTACTTACTAAGACAGAGGAAAGGGTCACTGTGTTCAAAGGTAGAAATTAAAAGGATTTCATCTCTTAGCTAAACCTCCTGTTTCTGATGCATGCACATAATGACACTAAAAAATGACAATAGAACTTCAGAGAGCTATCGAGCTATGAAATGAAAAGCCTCATAAAGACAAGTGATTAACTTATTTAAAATTTTCCACTGATGCACTGAGAAGTACATTTCCTTTTATTTCTGGTATTACAATCAAAATCATCATATAATTAAATACCTCTGGACGTTAAACCTGTATGTAAAAGATGGAATAGCTGAGAAAGTCACTCAACCTATTATGTCACAGGTAGCCAAAGGTAGCATTAAACTTAGTGCTAAAAGAAAGCAATTCTAGATAATACATGTTTCTTAATTATTCAAAAACACATATTGTAAACCCGAAAAAAAACAAAATGCTTGCCATGGTAACCTAGTTATAAGATAATCACTACTATATGAAAAAACTTCAAATCAGGGCTCCGTGCCTATAGCTCAGTGGCTAAGGTGCCAGCCACATAAACCGGAGCTGGTGTTGAGTGAACTCAGCCCAGACCTACAAAACAACAATGACAACTACAACAAAAAAATAGCTGGGACTTGTGGCAGGCGCCTGTAGTCCCAGCTATTTGGGAGGCTGAGGCAAGAGAGTCGCTTAAGCCCAACAGTTTGAGGTTACTGTGAGCTGTGATGCCACCACACTCTACTGAGGGTGACATAGTGAGACTCACTCTCAAAAAAAAAAGAAAAAATTTCGAATCAGTCAACAAATGGAGGCTAAATGGTAAGTGTTTAATGAAGTTGTTCATCTGAAGGCTTATGCTATCTGCAAAAAAAAAAAAAAAGGATGACTAATTATTGAAATACATTTCCCCCACTCAAAATGGAAGACTAATTGTTTATCAGGAATCGTGTCGAACATTTGCCAAAATTTGCCTAAATTTATTGTGTAAATTCCAGTAAATTATGCCTCTTAAAGAGAAATAGCTTACTATTTTTTTCTATAAAGAATAGCTCAAAATTCTTTGAACTTGTTTCCATATGCCAAGTAATAAAAGAAGTAACATAAATATATTATTCTAAAGTTTAAAATTAGCATAGTGGTGGAGGGAGAGTAATATAAAAAAATAAAAATAAATAAATAAATAAAAGGAGAGTTATTATGAAAAAAAATAAAAAATAAAAAATAAAATTACCATAGAAGTTTCCTAAGATCAGTACAGGACTTTAACCCATTTCTTTTGTTTGACTCATATTGTCCAAAGTTGTGTTATGTACACAGAGGGTATACGATAAAGAGTTGTCATTTACCAGGTACAATGAACCAACATTTAAACTCCACAGATTAAATCATTAACCATTATCTCCATGATAAAATATGAAGATTTTGTAGATTTTTATTCCTGTTATTATTATTATTATTAAAGAGATGAGTCAGTGGGGACTTAGAAAGATATAGTCAAGGTCAAATAATTACTCAGAAAATGAAGAAATAAAATTATATTGTATAAAGAACTGACAGACTGAAATGAGAGAAGAAAAGGAGAGAAATATTTCCCTAATACTTTGAACAAATGCCCAATTAATAGCTGAATCTTACATAAACTGCATAAATGTGCAAAGTAATAAAAGGATATATTCTTGCTACTGTACAAGTACTGGTAATACATGCCCAGAATTTGGCATGGACTCGGTGATTATGTTCAGAATGAGACAGAAATAAATAAATCAATGAGAGAGGGGTGAAGGCTTGATGGGGGAGTCAGAGAAGGAACTAACTGGGCCGTGGCAGACTTGATTTCTATTTAGCTTTTTCTGGATCTGCAACTAGAGTTTCTCTTTGGGCTAACAGTTCAATTCTCCATTTTGTTTCTATTAGCAGCTTTGGAAGATAACTCTTTCTAATCACTAGGGTATTGTTTCAATTACTACTTCATCAAAAGAGTTAATACAACTCAGTACTACTCCCAGTGAGTAGTTTACACAATGGGGGACTTTGCCCTAAAATGCGTGTACTTTTTTTCTTTCCAAAGTCAATAAAGAAGCTCTGTCCAAACACATTCACTGCCTTGGGCAATTTAAGGCTGAAGATACCACTGTTTACACATTTTATAAACATGGGAATTTTAATACTGTTGCTTAAATTTTATTTTGATAATTGAAGGAAAACATGTTATTAAATTCAAAGAATGTCCCAAATAATCAAGCCTTAAATTAAGGAGACTCTCACAGGAGGAAGAAGAGAGAAAATCACCACTGATTGGCTTGGGAGGTAAGAGAGCTGTTAATTTATTAATTACCACACATGCCAAAGTTGGTGGGTTAAAAGTTTAAAAATAGTTGAAATGAAATAATGAAAAAGATGCCCTTAAATGTGTTACTAATTATACACTTATTTACTTTGCTCATTGTTGACTAATGTATTCCTCATATTTTATTTAAGAAAATGATCCAAAATAAACAACTACACTGGTGATAATTTGCTATTACTTATGTCATTTCTCTATCCAAGCTATTCAATATAGTTCTCTTTTTCCCAGATTTATTGATAAATAATTCACATATGATGCTTCCCCTCATTTAAACTATACAATCCAATGATGTTAGTATATTTACAGAGTTATAAATCACCACAATCTAATTTTAGAATATTTTTGTTCCCCCTGAAAGAAATTTGAGTAACCCATCAGCAGTCACTTTCTAGCCCATCTCCCAACCCACAGTACCATTGATTTAATTTAGATTTGTGTAATTTTGCCTATTGTATTAAATTTCTACAAATGTAATCACGTCTGTGATCTTTTGCTTCTGTCTTCTCTCACTTAGAATGTTTTCAAGATTCATCCATGTTGGTAGCTCATATCAGTATTTAAGTTCTTATTAATACTAATACTCCGTTGTGTAGATAGACCACATTTTATGTATCTATTCAATGGACATTTGGATCAATTCCTTGTTTGGATTATTACCACTAATGCTACTGTGAACAGTCGTGTGTAAGTTTTTAGGGGGAAATATATCTATTCAACATGTTTCTGAATGACCTGTAAAAATAGAGACAACTTGCATTTGTATTTCAAGAGTGTTGTGTGCTATAATATTTTACCTTTGGGAAATAGCCGACATATAGAAAATCTTCCTGAAGCCCCTAGCCTGACATCTGGCAAAAGCACAAACAGCTGTATCCATGCACAAATAAAACTAGAGATGGAAATAATTAACACCCTGAGTGCACTGCTTTTGGTATATCAAAATCCAGATCCCAAATCCTCGCAAAATGGAAGCTAAAACCATGTATGTGTCAATTTGACTGCTTGATGTTAAAATGATACATATTTATGGCAACAAAATAAAGATGCATATGGTATATACATATCTACTTAAAACATATTTGTCAAGTTTATCATTTTCTTTCCTCATCCTGATTCTGTTTAGCAAATTCCTTTTTTAGAGACATACTAAGTTTGGGGTTTCTTTGACAGATTCTAAACTAAATCAGTCCAAACAAATAAATAAATAAAAAAAATTTTCTTTGATCTAAACCTTTCCCACTTTCCAAAAATTTTCTGCCACTAAACTGCAAGATGTTTTCAGTTTTCTAGGCTACACAAAAATATGATCAGCAAGTCTGTGCTTCTGCTGGCCCAGAAGCCTGGACACTTTTTCCTACCATTAGTCCTCCTGAAAGATTCAGTTATGTTATTGCCTCATCTAGGACCATGTAGGAGAATAACCTGCTTTCTCTTCTACCCACACACTTTTCCATACCATCCTACTGAGATTTCTTTTGGCACCTTCTTCCTGCTACCATGAAAGCCTATAGTTTTTTATGCATAAAGATACAAATAAAATAAAATACAAACACTAACTATTATACATGTATACTCACACATATAAAAGTGCCTTTAAATATATCTTATTTCACTTCTATGTTTATATAAATATGTGTGTGTGCAGACATGCTTTCTATGGGTCCTTGACGACAGAAACTGCAGCTTTCCCAACCATTTCGTCTTCACCCAGAAGAGTGCCCAAGAAAGAAGGCACTCAGAGAATGTTTGTTGACCACTCAACTGGGCCTAATTGCTTGAATGCTCATTAACTATAAGTTGAAATAGGGAAGCATCAGTAACGCTAAACCAAAGTCTTTCAAATGCTTTGCAATGAAATCTGTACAGGGTTCTGTAAGACATTCAAATTCTACCAGGACAATGATTATTATTATCTTGATAATGTATTCTAACATGCTAGGCTCATCTTATAATCTAAATTTGACATGATTTTTGTTAGAAAAGAAAGAAACAAAGTAGATGGAAAAAGTTGTTCCCTCCAGCCTTACAAGCCAAACTCCAGCATGTAAATCCCCTTTTATGCTTCTGAACAGAGCTCACTAGTTCCAACTTATCAATATTTAAGAAGGTTATGTTATCTTGTCTTCAGGGATGTAGGTAATAGGGCTAGATCTGGAGCCTACTGACTTATACTCTCTAAACTAGATCACCTCTTGTTATATAACATGTTGGCTGCAGAAACCTAAAACTAATTATTATATCATGGGCTTCATTAATCCAGAGAATACAGCCTTCAATGCCAAGCTGGCTAAAAACAAATAAAAGTGCAACTTAATTGGTAAGGCATCTTTGGGTGGCATACTAAGTTCCAAACTTGAGAAAACATTCATTCAACCAGCAAATGATTCCATAATAGGAGAAGCGCCAGCAGACCCAAAGAATGAAGCTGACAGCAAGAGTGAGGATGACATCAAAAGATCGTCAACGTACTACAGAAGAATAAGGTCATTGATAGAACGCTCCTTATTAAGTTTATAAAAACACTGGATTCACCTTCAATGGTACAGTGCCCTTTCAACATCTGCAACTTAATTTATGTCGCTGGTAATAAAACTTCAGACTGTGTGTGCCAGTTGAAGAAGTGAGAAAAGAATAAGGGAAAAAGACATAAATACATAACTGATTGTGAGTTCCCAACATTTATGGGTTTAAGGCACAGATTAAACCACAAATTCTTCATTAAGGCAAGTGTCTCTGCTCTTTTTTTTTTTTTTTGGCAACCGAATTTTACAGCAACTGCATTGTTTAGAGAATAGTGCCATTAATCTCATAAAAATCATTTACTATTCACCTGAGGTTATCTGTAAATTGATAATCCCTCTGATAGCTTTTGATTAAGTGAGTAAAGAAGAGGTTCTGCCATATGGATGTGTAAATTCAGGCACTGTATCAAGACCTGCAACTCCAGTTAGTTACTTTAATCCCACCAAACAGGACCCATCCTTTCTCTCCTCTGTGAGCCAAATTCATACATAAATAAATTGGAAATACAGTGAAAACAAAATCCCACAGGGATTATTTTTTTTCCTGAACTGTTTTCTATGCTAAACTCTCCAGAGGAAGACTTGAACCCTGAGGATGGGGAAACCACAATCTTTCAAAATTGTAAAGCTACATCACAGGGCGATGGACAGGCACCGGACAAAGTGATAAGATCTGTCTCTGCTTCTCTCTGCAACTTCCTGTCTTTGTAGTTAAACAAGTTCTTTAACCTCTGTGACACCTACATTTCCTTGTTGGTAAATTAAACTAATTTTATTGGTACTATCCACATCCAAATGTAAAGGGGACTATAAAAAAAAAAAGTGTGTAAATATCTTTTTAAACTTTTGCATTTTTTAAACTACAAACCATAGTTTGTAGCATAAAAATATGTATTTAGCCATAAAACATTAGCATTCCCATAATGTGCCATCTACAAAGCAAATCATTTTTGTAAGGCAGAGTGCGTAGAATGTTCTTCATTCTTTCATAGAGACAGGTAACGAGGCTTTAGGGTAGTAGGCTCACGTCAAACAACGAGAGAAACGCTGGGTTGGTCTTCACTGCATGGTACCTCTGTGGCCCATCACTGGGCAGCCCCTGCTCCTTCACCTCTGGCCTGGGCTCCCTGCTGGGGTTCATTAGCCTGCACTCCTGAAGGCCTTGCTGCCACCCTGGTACCCCCCCCACCCCCGCCCCTCTTCTTGTCCTCCACACTCCCTCTCACTTTCATTCCTGTTCTCTGCAGACTAGGTGTTTTGGCCAACACTGAATAAAACTGTCTAACCTGACATTCAGTTAACACTAATGTACTAATGTTAAAAAGGTAAAAGCAGGGTGGCACCTGTGGCTCAAAGAAGTAGAGCACCTGCCCCACATGCTGGAGGTGGCAGGTTCAAACCTAGCCCTGGCCAAGAACTGCAAAAAAAAAAAAAGAAAGGTATAAGCATTTTGCCCCCAAAACTTAACCTTTTAAATAAAATTGCACCTTTTAAATAAAATTTCTTCATAGTGAGGCAATTTTAGTAGTTGGATAGTTAGGGGATATATTTTATACACATGCTTTGATCAAGCATAATCTCCATCTGCCAATCACATAGGAGAAACAGGTATTTAATTCATCATTAGACTCAGTTTTGTGTGCGTGTGAGTTTAAATGTATAAGTAAAACAAAATATCTCTTAGTCTCTAGATACAAACAATAAAATCCTACTTGGAAAATTATTTTTGAAAGGTATAATAGAATGACTTTAGATGTAATTTTGAAAAAATTAATTGGCCATTAGAATAAGTTCATCTCTTTTAAATTAATTTGATACAAAAGATGAGAAAGTTAGCACAGCTAAGTATGTACTCACACTAAAAATTCAATTAGCTTGATATACTTATTTCTCCCCCCCACAAAAAAAAAAAAAACTTCTTTAAATTCTAAACAAGTAATTGTAGACTGCTCATCCATTATCTCCAAGCAGTCTCTCCCTGTGCAGGATTTACCATTGTAATAGTTCTTTCATCAAAGTCTAATGGTTTGTTTCAAATAATCAAAGTAGTGTTTATATCACTGTGCTCAGGTGCAAGCATTTCGTTTCCCAGAGAGCACTATGGTACATGCTAATGTCAAAAATGATAAATCAAAGTAAGTACATTTGTTTGTCTACCTTAACCAGTCTACTCAGTGCCACTAACAACAATACATTTTGGCATTTGCACTTGTGTACTTTCTATTTGAGACTATCCAGTAATAAAGATTTCCAAGGAAAAATGCATATGGAAAGCAGATGGACGGCCATGTGCAATTTCTCTATGAGAAATTTCAGTGTCAGATCACTATTGCCATGAATTAATTTGTATGCTTTACGTAGGGAGTGTAAAAATTTCTGCTACAAATGTATCAATTGTAGCTTTTCTACTTATAGGAAATTAGAATTTAGTAAATCTCTTTAAATCCCCATATATTTTAAGTGGATATATTTATTTACATTTCACTGGTAAATAATGGTGGTGGGAGAGGAGAAAGTAAGAATAAAAAACGCATCTGCAACCTCTCCAAATTCAGAAGAGATATGAGAGGTTGAGGTCAAATATATCCTTCTAAATACACAAAATTCCACAGCAGCCAATGGGGGACAGAATAAAGTTAAATATAAATTAGAATTCAGAAATTGGGTATTATTGCCCTGATCATTTGCAGCTTGAATTTACAATGACATTCAGGGATTTTCTTCTTTCAACCCAGGGAGGCTGTAAAAGTCACAAAAATGATGTTTTCTATATTCAGAAGCGAACTTGCCTGGATAGTGATCATTTCTAGTTTCCAGTTCATGTAGTCTCACTTTTAGCAGCACTGGAGAAAGTATAAGGCAAAGAGACACAGGGAAATCGCGTGCTCACCTGCTTAAGCGTACAAAAATGAGGAAGAAACAAAGAGAAACTGACAAGTGGAAAATAAACTGAGATGAATTAAAGACCCACTATGTTTAACCGACCGGTCTAATATCCTCCGAGAGGCAGAATTCCCTTTCACATTCGTCTTTGCACAAGGAAAGTAAACGAGAGCAAAACCACAGACAGCGTCTGTGACTCCTGAAGGGAAGGCATACAACAAAAACAGCATACAAAATCCAATTTATGCCTGATAAAAAATGAAGAGCTGCAAACCCCATCTTATTTACCTTTGGGTTTGGGACCATAACATAAAATATATTCTTTGCAATAATACCTCACTCTTTTTCTCTCTCCTCTTAAGTGATGGCATCTTCACAATCAAAATTCAGTCAATAGCCCAAGACTGATAGAACTTATCTCTGGGTGTCAGCGTAGTTCCAGAGGAACAAACTGACAAAGCAAAGGCGATAAGTTAGGGAATAAAATCCATTTAAATGGAAGGATGCCTGATTGTGGTCCCAGCAATGTATATACATCAAATAGTGTTGAAGAAGCTTACGTACAGATGATAAAATGACGGAATAAAGTTAAAACCTTCTTTTCACCACCGTATGAAGTGCTGCTAGGCCAAATGAAAAAGGCATGTACCATTTTCAAATGTCATCACTTCTAGAGTTTGACTTCAAAAGTTTGGCTACTGTTGCTCCAGGAACCTTCAATCCAATTAGAACAATTTTATGATTCCTAAGTATTTTAAATATTGAATGATTAGCTGTTCTTATGTCTAAATGGGTCATTCAAAATTTAGTAACCACGTAGTTTGAGTGAAATAGTATCAAACAAAAATAAACATAAAAATGAACCCATACAAGTTAATATGATAAAAAAAAAAAAAGCGGTAAGCTACAAGAAAATGGAAAACCTGCTAGTAAAGCAAACCAGACTTAATTTTTTTTATGTATGTGTTTATTTTTTCCATTGAATTGTTCCTCCCTGAAATCAGTCCTAACATAACTTGTTATACATAAAGTGAGGACATTTTTCTATATTAATATATGTAGTATATCCACCACAGAGTTAAAAATCCCCTTCAAATGAACAGCTCAATAATCTGTCACCAAATCATGATTAACTTTCCACTACCATGCTACATACTGGGATTACTCCCAAATGTTCAGTTTAATTTAAGTACTTTCTGATTCATGAACCGGGGGATAACACACAGCTATAAAAGGTAATCCAATCCTAACATGGCCTTAACCCCTATAATCTGCACTTCAATAGCACAGAAACTGTATAGTTTTGAAACTGTAATCAACAATTTTTTTTGCAAACACACACTGGATCTGTCCTTTGCTCCCACCTCTTATTAGATTACAATAAAACGACCATGCTCTCTTTATGGTGGGAACAGAGCGACCCTGGGGTGATTTATAATCTTGTGAAACCCTGTCCACACTGCTGACCAGACTTTTTTTGAGGTCACTATCTGTTTCTTCAACTGATGTCTTCCTGCTGTGACAACACTGTTGGAGAGCTGTCAGCACACAAGAATTTCTCAGGCTAGGTATTGTCTTTGAACGCATTTCTTGTGTTATTTCTATTGAGAAGCATTTGCGAGCTTGGTGTTTAGATAGTAAAGGATCTTTCTAAGATTTTCTCATTAGTCTAAATCCTGACAAAGAGAAGACAACTAAATAGGAATAAATGAAGTGGATCTCTTATTGACAAAAGAAGAGAATATTTATTTCTTCTAAACGTATACATTGCTATTGAATACAAACAATAAAGCAACAATTCATTTTAAATATGAGAGTTTTGTTCTTCTCAATAGCAAAATAATTGAATCCAACATGTTAGATATTGTTAAAAGTAAGCATCAGCTGAAATGCCTGCAGCTTACACAAATATAAAAAAAAGTGTTTTGCTTATTTTTAATGTGGAAGTAAAGGAAAAAAAACTAAGAAAAAGTTTTAATAGTAATTTTTGTTAAAATAAGTTGTAATCTTCATTCTTCTCAAAAAAGTGCTTTAGATGAGTAAAGCTTATATTAATTTTCCCAAATAGCAAAGAAAACTTAAAAATCAAGAAATTCAAAGCCAGAGTTAGAAATACTTCACTTTTTGTATTGTTGTTATGAGGGAAGAAGAACTTGTTCAAATGACAGATCTTGATCAATTTACTGTCTCAAAATAGGACACCTCCCACTGTTGGAAATATAAAAATGCTACAGAAGGTCTGGGATCCAGCCCATGACTTTCAATTGAGGCACTCTGCTCTTATTTTGCTTATTTTCACTTTAATTCTATTCGATTAAGTTAAATGGGCAAGTTAACTTTAACTTGCTTTGTTTTTACATTTAATTATCCCTCACTGATTCTAAAATAAGAAGAAATAAATGTTTCTGTATTTTTTCTTTTTCTTATTTTTCTTTTTTTTTTTTTTTTTTTGAGAAAAGGTAACTAAGTAAAGCTATCTGAATTTCAACCCCCGTCTTTTATTTCTTTCAAAATGAAGCCCATATGGCTTCAGGAAGATGTTCACAGGAAAGCCGCCACCACTGCCCCCCTTCAGGATGTTCGTAGGCCTATATGGAGAAAAGGTTCTGAAAGCTGTAAGAAAAGAAAGTATCTCACAGGGAAGAGGCAACATGAGGATGGAGAATCCCAGAGACTCAGATCCATTTGTAGCATTTGGGCCAGGAAAATTGGGGAATGCTCAGCGAGGTGCGCCTACCAGAGTAGCTGCACCTGGGAACTGTGGGTTCTGTCTCCTGGACACGAGTCACTTTCACTCCCAAACAGAGTTGTGTTATACAAAGAGACACAGGAAGCTCTAATACTTTCATCTGTTTTACTTCATCTCTCTCTATTTAGATGACCCGAAGTTTACCTTCTACATATGAGAAGAAAAATAAATGTAAACTGAATTTTATTTGAAATCATCCATAAATCTAATTTGTGCATACTACCACTTGAAGTAGAAGTGGAATGTTGGAAAACAACATTTATAGACTAAAACAGAGATTTACAAACATCATATAACATCATAATTATTTCTCTAAAGAATCCTAATTGCAGTTAAGAGTGATATTGTTTGAACATAACTATTCCTGAACATGCACGACCATCTCAACGCAGAGTCCGCGCCAGGTCTGGGATCTGACAACACGCCCGGGGGCTTATAAACCTTTGATATGTACAAGACTATTCAGTCATCAAAACTTTTGTAACTTGGAGCAGTGGGAGCCTCTATTGAATACCTTTGACAGTGTCATGCAATTTGGGCTGGGAATGACTTTGTGAAGCTAAAATAAGAAAACATTTTAATAGTAATTGATATAATATCTTTTAATCCCTAGTTTTATCAAAAAGCTACTTTATAATGTTAAAACGTACATTAATTTTCACAACTTGTACATGACTTTTAAAAATCAAGTAGACCCTAGTTAGGGTTAAAACTAACTAACTGAGCCCCATCTTTTTATTCATTTTTGGGGTGGGGGGAATAGAGTCTCACTCTGCTCCCTGGGTAGAGAGCCATGGTACTATGGCTCACAGCAACCTCAAACTTTTGGGCTCAAAATATCCTCTTGCCTCAGCTTCCCTCTTAGCTGAGACTACAGGTGCCCATCACAACAGCCAACTCGTTTTTCTATTTTTAGTAGATACGGGTCTCACTCTTGCTCAGGCTGGTCTTGAACTTCTGAGCTCAGGTGATCCACCCCTGTGTACCTCCCAGAGTATGTAGATTACAGGTGTGAGCCACTGTGCCTGGCCTGTTTATCATTTCGAAATGATGAAAAAATGTTTAACTTTACAAAAGAATGTTTCTAGGAGATACCTACCATTTACCTTATCCAAGGACTCCTAATAACATGGACAGAAAAAAATCAATTAATATAGTGAGCTACCCCTTAGGCTAAAGTTACTTCAGCCTTCAGTGCCCTTCTCAGTCCCTCTTTATCTTGGGCTGAAGTAGTACGCTTGCACATTTGGGCCATGCTTTTAAGTACTGTATTTTTCATAATGAAGCTATTTAAAATTGAACACTGGAAAGAGAACGGGTGCTGATACAGCAAGTGTTATGATATAAAAACAGGGTTATGAGCAAAGCACACACCAGAAACGGAAAACGTGATTAGAGGCAAAATGGATGATGTGCAAGTTCTCATATAACAAGCCCACGAAGTAAAACCCTGACTATCTACCTAATCTCCGCGATCTGGAGCTATTGCGCCCAAGAGCACCTCTGAAATACTATTATGGGACATTATTTCTGGAATCACTATCTATATAAAAGAAAGTAGTCCCAAGAATGAAGTCAGAACTTGAAGAATTCAGCATATAATTCCACACAATGTTTAATCCTCTGTTATCTTCTATACTCCCTCCTACCCTGGGTTTGACCCCCTTCTCTCTCTTTAGAGAGGGTGGAGCCACCTGAACATTTCAATAGTAAAGGACTGTTTTGTTTTGTTTTTTTTTTTTTTTTATTCACTATTAAGACTGGGTTAGTTTGCCCCATTTCAAAAATTTTGAATTTAATAATGACACTATCATTTCATATTACAGAAACACTGCTTACATTTTATGTTAAGAATCAGAAAAACAGCAAAGTTTGTGGAAGCTAAATAGATGCTGACATATTTGTTAGCATTCTGAAAACCTCAGATGCTGTCGTCCCCTCCCCCCTACCACCACCCCACCCCCAGTCCTCAACCCATCCCTCCATCTCCCCCCCCCCCCGGCTTTTTCTGCTCCTTCCTCTTCCCACCTAGTCTTTCTCTCACTGGTTGTTTGTGAGCAGTGAGAGGAATAATATAGTGTTGAAATATAGTGTTGTCCAGGAATTTGCTAATCAAACAGAGAACAAGATAGAAAAGCAAGCTTGTCCAAATATGTCCCATTTCCCTCCAACTTCCTACCAAAATTCATTATTTTTCCAATATATTTGCTGGTAAAACGTGTGACTTTGGGCATGTGGCTTATACAGTCACAATTAGGCCAAAATAGAGCAGATAGAGCTGTTTGGAACAGTAACTACCAGTTATTAGGAAAGAGACCAGCCTGACGCTTAGTGAACACGATACCTACGGCTTGCCAAGGCAAATAAATACTTGTCTACTGAGATGTATTCAAATACAAGAAGCAGAGCAAAAGGGCTTGAAGAAGTAAAACCAAGAAAAGATGTTGTATGGAGAAGTTTGAAATAAAATGAGCTTTTAATCAATTCTGTAATCACTGTCATTCAAGACAAACTCAATGACACTTATTAAAATGAAAAAAAAAGGGGGGGCGGGGGGTAAACTCTGTTCTCCTGGCCTGCCTGCAAGTAAGGTAATTTTGTTTTGTCTCCTTAAATTATCCCAGAGATAACAATTATCTCAGACTTTTCAAAAACTGCTCACCCCTAAGCTTCTGACTAGTTTTTTTAATGTATGGGTGAACAAAAGCTGCCCTGTACCTCCACAACTGTTCATGCCTGTTTGTATACAACAGACGTAAACTAGTCCTCTTGTCCCAACATAATTATTAATACTGTCTCTACTTATTCTCAAGAGTGTCCCAATTTGCCCAATAAATTTTAGGGTTAACCTACCTATGCCATTCTGTGAAGGGAGGAAAGAAGTGAAGAAAGTCAATCTTCTAGAAAAAAATAAAAGAAATTTGCATTTATGCCAACAGATCTGAGATCGTGCAAAACAAGTCAAAACACTCCAAGAAGATCTAGAAAAGAGAAGAAAAGAAATTCTAGAAAATCCCCTGTGGACCTGCCTACATTGTTTTTCACCCTACCTTCTTCCCCTGCTACCCTTATTTACCCTTCACCTTTGGGCCCTATATCCCAAAAAAAAGGTTAGAGGCAGTTAAATCAGGTCGAGGTCCAATATCACTGGCTCATTAACCAAGAATCTAACTATTATTCTTCACTGCCCTCCATAGCACCAATGACGGGTAAGATTCCCAAAGCGGGGACAACCT
>CAUYPK010049967.1:0-38098 GCA_963574355.1 Loris lydekkerianus | reverse complement strand
ATGACGGGTAAGACTGAAACTGCAAGAGCAGGCAACCTAAGACAGGGGCTATGTTTATCTGCCATACAAAAAACAAAAGAGGGAATTGTTGGGCCCTGCCATGTGCCTGAGGCCTAGTGCAACTTCCTGAGCCTGACTAGAAATAGATCCATCAAGCTACTTCCACATAGCAATGACTCAGCAAGGCCCAGCCTGAAACTGCCTCTACCTAGATACAGCCAACGTGGTACCATGCCATTGGCCCAACCCTGTCATGCACCTCATCCCCTGCCTTCTTTCCCTGCCCCTTCCCCACGCTCTATATAAGTGGCTGCTTGATGCAATAAAGTTGAGTTCCTGCTTAAAAAAATAATAATAATTTATAATATTAATTAATTTATAATATTATTATTATAAATAATAATAATAATAATAAAATAAAATTACATGATGCTAAATAATTGGTTTAACTGGCATTTGTCATGTAAAGAGTTATTTCAACTCTATGCAGTGGCAGCTCAGGGCTAAAGGATGATAAGTTGAGAAGTAAATTGCAATTAACTGAATGTGCCCCATGGGTAGATTTTCTGATTTTTGCCACTTGAAGCAATTCTCAAAGACATTAAAAAGGACTTCCCATTAGTTTTAATGAAATTCGACAGCAGTTATATAGATAGTTTGCATCTTCAGCAGTGCATTAATTTGCAAATGATGGGGACAACCTTTAAGAATAGGGTGCTTCTTTAACATTTGGGATCAGATAGTAAGAATAATTATTTTCTTCTCATTCTTTTGTGCTTTTCCATCCTTTAAAGATGGCAATAAACAAGGATAATTTCCTGGAATGCCCACTGGGGTAAGTGGATGAGTCATTCCTTAAGTGTCATCAAATTCATAAGGACAAGTTGCAGTGAAGTAGTCAGATGATACTGGACATTGATTCCAAAATGTGTGGGGAAGGAAAGTTACTTGGGGATACAGGAATTGTTCATTCATACTTTCCCTGCTTGTCCAACTGAAGATATTGTAATTGTAAAGATAAGTGTAGTGGTGGTTTCATTCCAGTATATTATCAAGACACTTCCATCCTTTTCCCAGTCTTTCCAGTAGGTTGCAAAGCTTGCAAGCATTCCTAGCTTTGTCAAAAGTTGTGGTCATCTCTTGCAATTATCCCAGCAAGTTCAAGAATGACCATTGTAGGTACTGACTTTAGAATTGTCCTATCTTTTGGACATTTCTAAAGGCTGCAATATAAGTGATTTGTTTACAATTTGGTGATCCACATACCAAGGCAAAAATGACAAAAATTTAAGGTTTAATTTGTTGGGGTTTTTTGTTTGTTTTTCGTTTTTTGAGACAGAGTCTCACTTTATCGCCCACGGTAGAGTTCTATGGTATCATAGCTCACAGCAACTTCCAACTCCTGGGCTTAAGTGATTCTCCTGCTTCAACCTCCCAAGTAGCTGGGAATATAGGTGCCTGCCACAGAACCTGGCTATTTTTTGGGTTACAGTTTGGCCAGGGGCGGGTTTGAACCCTCCACCCTTGATATATGGGACTGGCGCCCTACCCACTGGGCCACAGGCGCCACCCAATTTGTTGGTTTTTTATTTGTTTTTTGAAACAGATTCTCACTCTGTTGTCCTGGGTAGAATGTCATGGCATCATCTTAGCTCACAGCAACTTCAAACTCTTGGGCTCAAGTGATCTTGCTGACTTAGCCTCCAGAGTAGCTGGGTCTACAGGCACATGCTATAGCACCCAGATGATTCTTTTATTTTTAATGGAGATGGGTCTCACTTTTTTTGAGGCCAGTCTTGAACTCCTGAGTTCAAGAGATCAACCTGCCTTGGCCTCCCAGAGTGCTAGGATTATAGGCGTGAGCAACCACGTCTGGCCCCAAAGTCTATGGTTTTGCAATTGTAAGTTTCTTTTTCCTAAGGCTTCAATGACGATGAAATCTTTATTTCAACATATAGGTGGAGCAGAAAGGTTCACAGGTCAGAGGTTCAAGGATTCAGTCACAATCACAGACATTGCCAAGAAGAAAACATGTGTGAAAGGACGAGGATGAGGATGAGGATATAGACCTATATTTTGGACGCACAAAACATCCTACGGTATGAGCCGTAGGGTCCTGGGATGATCAACTTCTTCTGGATTCATGTGTGTCTAAGGGAGCTGGTTCTGTAATGCTCTAGATTCTCACATAATTCTACTCATATTTTCCTTATTTGCTTACTAAATACTGTTAGACATGTCTGTCTCTCCTCACCTTTCCCCCACCACTCCAATTAGGCTGTGAGTCCCTTTGGAGAGGGAATGTCAGACTGTTCTCAGCCTTACAGTCTGACACACATAGAATAGTTTCTTAATAATAAAAAAAAAATCAATGTTGATTGAATTTTTTATGAGAATAGCCCCATTTTATCCCGAGACTGAAGTAGCAGATGTAATTGACCAACTTTGATGAATTTTCTTTCACATGTCTGGATAATGGACTGAAATGTCAGTCAGCAGCTTTAGGCACTTTTTTCTTCATCTAGTGCCTGAAAGATGCAGGCTGAAGTCCAGAGGCGAGTGGAGATGTTCAGGCCAGTGTAGGGATCATGGTGAACCTGCCCTTTTCCCTTGGATGTCCGCTGAAAGATCAACTCACAATCACAGTAGATTAATAAGAGAAAGGTTTATTTCCAGATATCACGTGCATGGAGGGAACCATAAGAATGGTTAGCCAAAGTCTCAGTGATGGTCAAAGACATTTATAGATGCCTTTTGGAAGAGAATGTGGAAAGTATAGGTGCAGCAAGTGGTTGCCAAGGGGGGAATGTGTGTATGGGTGGAAACAGACTGATTGGTAGATTAACCTCAGAGACAGGTATTCTGCTTCAAATGATGCTGGGGCCAAGTCTATTAGCATGTAATAAGGAAGTCAGCAGCCTCTTTTATGATTCTTGATCAGGTTACTAAGGTTTTATGTATAGAGGAAAGGTCTCTTTCTTTCTTTTTTTTTCTTTTTTTTTTTTTTTTTTGAGACAAAATCTCATTATGTCACCTGCAGTAGAGTGCTATGGCATCAAAACTCACAGCAACCTCAAACTCTTGGGCTTAAGTGATTCTCTTGCCTCAGCCTCCCAAATAGCTGGGACTACAGGTGCCTGCCACAATGCCCAGCTATTTTTGTTTTTGTTGTTGTTGTTGTCATTGTTGTTTAGCAGGCCTGGGCTGGGTTCCAACCCACCAGCCCAAGTGCATGTGGCCGGTGCCCCAAGCACTGAGCTACAGGCACCGAGCTGTAAGGCCTCTTTCAATGCTTCCTGATAATAAATGGCCTTTAATTTAAAATATTCTTTACACCAAGGAGTCTTATTTTGGGGGCAAAATTTCCTTAGCTCCTTCACCAGGTTTATTGAAAGGCCCAGTCCTCAGTGACCTGGGTAGGCAATGCAAAGAAGGTGTCTTTGCCTAGGGGGCAGTTAGAGATCCCTTTTATATGGGGCGTTAGGGAGTAGGGAAATTCCACAGTTTGCCCAGAATGCTTTGGTGAGTTAAGATCCTTTGGTGCAGCTGAACTTCAGGGGTGGGGCTAACTGGGTCCTTTGTGCTCTTTACCTTAGGAAGAGGAAGAGGAGGGGAAGGAGGAGGAGGATCAGAGGAGGGGGAGGAGGATGACAGAGGTGAGGGAGTAGGAGGGGAACAGTTCTTTGGGGCCACCTTAATTCTTCCAACATGGTCTAAATTTTTAATTTTGCTTTTGCTGAATGATTTCCTTGATATGATCATGGACACATCCTCTGAAATGGATGCTTTGATTAAAAGCTCATAATCTTAAACATAGATGCCAAATAGGAAAGTATAAAATTGCTTTTCTCTGAGGAATAAGAAATCACAATTTTTAAAAATTTCAGATTAATAAAAAGGTATGTATGATTAGGTTGTGTTTGCATTTGTCAGGTAAACTTCAGGTTGTATTTGAGTTCTTCATTCAGGACATGTGCCATAGATCCCTGTATTGTACCCAGGAGGTGGAAGTTTACTGAACCCTCTTCCTCTTTCCCCCCATCCCCATTTCTTGAATTTGTGTTTTTTTTCTCATATGGGTCTGTTTGTGTTCATCTACTAGTTTCAAATTAGTATTGAGTACATAAGATATTTGTTTTTCCATTCTAGAAATATTTTACTGAGGAGAATGTTCTTCAATTCCATCCAGGTTAATACAAAAGATGTAAAGTCTCCGTCTCTTTTATGGCTGAAGAGTATTCCATGGTATACACATACCATAGTTTATTAAGCCATTCATGGGTGGATGGGCACTAGGGTTGTTTATACATCTTTGTGATTGTGAATTGAGATGCTGTAAACACTGAGTGCAAATGCCCTTATAGCAAAATGATTTTTTTTCTTCTGGGTAGATAGATACTTCTGGGTAGTAATTGGATTGTGGGATCAAATGAAAGGTCTACTTTTATCTCTTTGAGGATTCTCCATACTTCCTACTGAAAAGGCTGTATTAGTTTGCAGTTCCACCAACAGTGTGTAAGTGTTCCTTTTCACATTCGTGTTAGCATCTGCAGCCTTGAGTCTTTGTGATGTGGGCTATTCTCACTGGGGTTAGGTGATATCTCAAGGTGGTTTTGATCTGCATTTCTGTGATGCTTAGGGATGGTGAGAATTTTTTTCATGTGTTTGTTGGCCAGTCTTCTGTCTTCTTAAGAGGAGATTCCTTTCATTTCCCTTGCCCAGTGATTAATTGGTTTGTTTGCTCTTTTCTTATTTATTTGAGTTCTTTATAGAACTTCTTTATGGTTATTACTCCTTTGTACCATGCAAATATCTTCTCTCATTCTGAAGGTTGTCAATTTGTTTTGCTTATTGTGTCCCTAGCTGTACAGAAGCTTTTAAGCTTGATCATGTCCCATTTATTTATTTTTGTTATTGCTGCAATTGCTAATGGGGTCTTCTTCATAAATTTTTTCCCCAAGCCTACATCAGGCCTATAAGAATTTTTCCCTTGCTTTCTTCCAGAGATAGTTTCATGTCTTAGATTTAAATATTTTATCAGGTATAAGTTAATTTTGTAAATGGTATAAAAGTCCAGCCTTTTACATGTGGCTAACCAGTTCTTCTAGTACCATCTTATTAAATAGGAATTTTTCCCCCAGTGTATGTTTTTGTTTGATTTATCAAAGATCTGATGGCAATATGAGGCTGATTTCATCTCTAGGTTTTCTAATCTGTTTCATATATCTGTGTCTCTATTTTTATGTCAATACTATGCTGTTTTGATTACTATAGACTTGTAGTATAACCTGAAATCTGGTAACATGAATTTGTTCATCCAAATTTGTTTTTATTTCTTAGGATTACTGGTTTATCTGGTTCTACATGAAACAAGGGTTTTTTTTCTGGTTCTATATGAAATAAAGAACTATTTTTTCAATACTAGTGTTTTAATGGGGATTGCATTAAATCTGTAGATTGCTTTGGGTAGTATATAGATATTTTAACAATGTTGATTCTTCCCAGCCATGAACATGATATATTCTTCTCTTTGGTTTCTTAACGTCTTCTGCTATTCCTTTTCTCAGGGTTTTATAGTTCTCTCTGTAGAGATCCTTTACAAGCTTTGTTAGGTATATGCCAAGGTATTTCATTTTCTTTGTAGCTGTTGGGAAGAGAATTGTGTCTTTGACTTAAGTCTCACCTTGCCTTTTGGCATTTATGAAGGCTCCTGATTTGATAGCCTGAGATATTATTGTATTTTTTAATCACTTCCAGGAGTCTCATGGTTGAGTCCCTGGGGGGTTGTATCATCAGCAAACCAATGACAAAATTTTAAATTTCAGTCACTAGGAAATGATAAACATTCTAAATCTAGTCTGGGATAACTTTTGTAACATGGAATATCTGCTAGGAATACAAGCATCAGAAAACCTGACTAGAATAGCTTAAACAAAAAGAGCTTTATTTTTCTTATCTAATAAGAAGTCTAGAGACATTTGGCTACTGATGTTAGTTCAGTGTCCCAAGGATATCAGGTCCTATGTTTTAATTCTCTTGACCTTCTCTAGACAAACAGGTTGACTGGCACAGCTTCAAACATCACATCTACATTACAGGCAAGAAGCAGGTGGGAGGGTGCTCTGGCCCAGCCACATCTGCCGCTTTTTAAGAAAGAAAGTAAAAGTATGTCTTAACACTTATCGATGGACTTAGGCTTGAAATTCATGTCCTATAACTAAGTCACATTGTCATTTAATGCAAGTCAGTCTGGGAGAAAGAATACCAGTGAGAAAAGTAAACTAGTTTGTCCAGGGAGTTGGGAATGGCTGTTTGGGGGAGGCCATTGGCAAGATTAACCCCACAAGGCAATGTGAGCTGATGAGACACTATGTGTTGAATAAACTCAAGTTTAACTCTAAATTGGAATAACTTCTTTGCTGCTTAATTTTTTTTATTTTTCTTAGGTCTTGACTTCTTATCTTAAAAATGGAAGTTTATTATTACTTACCAAACATTATCTATATGGGAATTGAACATTCTGGAAAGAATGCAGTGATGGTTCCATAAACTATTGGGAATGTGCATAAAACTCTATTTTTGATAGGACTTTGAGTTAGTCGTTTCATCTTTCCTGTGCCACAGAGCTCTCCTCTGTAAATTGAGCAGGTCCAGATTCTTTCTGTTCCTTTCTATCTAATAAATCCTATCTTATCACTAGAAAAAATAAATAAGAAATAAATTGAGCAGGTCCAATTAGATAATCTCAAAATTCTTTCTTGCTGTCCCAATTTATTATTCTATGATTTGTGTCACTAATCTGTTAATTAAATAAATACCTCAAAATCCTGGTGTTTAATAAATTATTGAAATTAATAATTAAAGTGGTAAAATCACTGTAGAAAAGAGTTAAACATTGAGATTTCCCCCGAGCAGGCAATATCACTCCTTGATATTAACACTACAGAAATTCTGGTACACTAACAAATATATACAAGAACATTCACAGAGACACTATTCACATAGAAAATACATAGAAACAAGTCAAATGTGCAAGATAGGGAATTAATAAAAAAATTGTGATATGCTTACACAATACATTATTTCACAGCAGTTAAAATGAATGAAGTACAGTTAGTTGGAGCACTATGAATGGATTGCAGAAAATAATATTGAGAGGGAAAACACAGCCCCAAAAGATTACATACAGAATGTCATTATGTTTTTATAAAGTTAAAACAACTAATGCAAAACCACACATTTGGGAGGTGCCTGTGGCTCAGTGAGTAGAGTGTTGATCCCATATACCAAGGGTGGTGGGTTCAAACCCAGCCCCAGCCAAGCTGCAACAAAAAATAACTAGGCGTTGTGTTGGGCGCCTGTAGTCCCAGATCTTCAGGAGGCCGAGGCAAGAGAATCGTCTAAGCCCAAGAGCTGGATGTTGCTGTGAGCTGTGATGCCACAGCATTCTACTGAGGGCAAAAAAGTGAGACTCTGTCCCTAACAACAAAACAAAACAAAACCACACATTTATTAATAATATGTAAAAAAAGAAAAAAAGGAAAAAGAAAAGGCCAGGCACAGTGGCTCATGCACTTTGGGAGTTCTGGGCAGGAGAATCACCTGGGACCAGAAGTTCAAGGTTGCCCTAAGTTGTGATCACACCACTGCACTCTAGCCTGGGCAAAAAGAAACAAGCTATCTCTAAAAAAGAAAGAATTGTGCAAAAAAGGATATTAAAAATACATGTATGTTTTCAAAGAGCAACGAAATGGTTATTAACAGAATCAAGGTAGTAATGACATCAGTGGGGAAAGGCCAGTGGATATGAGGGAGATACCAGTTTATAACTGCAGTTAATTTTTTTGCAAAGGTTCTATTTTTTGTAAGTGTTATTATATGCAATGGTTTTGGCATAGAAAAGAAAATGTATTATCAGGCATAGAGAGAAATTTCTACATCCAAGTAAGAGTAAAGATAAGTGAGGACCACAGTGTTCTAAAAGTAACATTAGCTACCTCATATCTCATATTAGGATATGGGATACCTCCCCCCATATCCTAATAACACAGAAACTGTCAGTGTCAATGTTCTAATTATCATGCTGGCTGGTAGATTCATAGACATTTATGACTTTAACTATATAAGCAGTAAGTATATAAATACATATATACATACAAAGGCCATTCTCTCCATCTAAATTTCAAGTTACAAAAAAATTAGAAGTTTGTATCATCTATGGAAGGTTCTTATGCTCAGTTGATACTCTTCTTTCCTCAGGTAACACAGATGATGCAAAAACTCATTCACCCTAAATAGTGATATTTTCTTGGTTATTTAAGATGTTTTCTATTAGAGCACCTCATGACTGAACTAGCACCAACAAAACAAATAGGAAAACCAGAAACATATCACACACTGCCCTGAACCCTCGTTTCTTTTGGGATGACAACAGTCACTATTTTCTGTGACTCCCAGCCTCACCTTCATGTCCTTCCCTGGAGTGAGTCAGGACAGTGATATGGGAAGGTCATTTACAGCATCTTCCTGAGCAGAGAGAAAATTGTTGAGCTGACTCAACACTTGCTACGTCAAAGCACAACCTCTACTGGGTGCCATGAGAGATTATCAAGGTATGTTTTAAAATACTGATGAATCCACAAGCTAATGGGGAATGCAGCAGACAAAAATAGGCAAAGAATAATGTGAATATAACACACACATCCAAACAAAGCAATTCATTTAGTATATGAATGCACACACACACACACACACACACACACGTGCCACTCATGGTTACGGACATGAGGGATACATCCACAGGAAGATAAGCAAAGCCTTTGTTCTCTTGCAACTTACATTCTAATGGAGGAGTCTAACAACATTTAAGTAAACAAATAAACAAGATAATTTAAAAAAGCAAAAATGAAATGAAGGCAATAAAATCATGTTTTATGATACAGATCAAGGAGAAAAACATTGTTTTAAGAGTACAAACCACTCTGGTCCTTCCAACTTTTTTAGATCTTCAATCTATGCAAGCTTTGAAATTGCATCAATACTCATTTGAACCAAATCATAACTTTAGATGCTTACAAATTTGACTTGTATCATTCAAATTCGTGTCATTAGGCATACACATTTGAAGCCACTGAAACCTAACCAGTGTGTATGTGGAAAGCATAAGCCTCTTCACCATTCAGTCCCTCTGCATCAGGCCTTGCTTAGCATCCTCTTCTTCCTGGGAAATCTTCAGGAAGATAGGTGACCCACCTCTCCTGTGACAACTGGCAGCTACTGAAGAAGAGTAAACTTCTTTTAACAGGCCCACACTTCTGATATGTCTGAGAGTCATACCCTAAGAAAATGTAAATATACATGGAGAGGCATAGATTTTGAAAAGCATGTTACATATTCAAAGAACTGCATGATATGTATTCGTATAAATGATCTCCATCCAGGCTAAGTGAGGTAGCTCACGCCTGTAATCCTAGCATGCTGGGAGGCTGAGGCAGGTGGAATGCCTGAGCTCAGAAGTTCAAGACCAGCGTGAGCAAAAGCAAAACCCCATCTCTAAAAATAGCCAGGTATAGGCAGGCTACAGGGAGGCTGAGATAAGAGGATCACTTGAGCCCAAGAATTTGAGGTTGCTGTGAGTTATGATGCTATGGCGCTCTACAGAGGGCAACTGTCTCAAAAAACAACAACAATAATAATAATCTCCATCCCATCTAAAGATAGCATATGTAGGCTAAATTTCATACCTAACACATATCTTGGTGCACTTATGCATACATGGCTTTAGCAATCAAGCAGAAAACTTTCTAGACTCTGAGTTATGACATCGGTGATGTTTACAAATTCATTTACCTAAGTTTCATATAGAAATTTGTGATTTTTTAAACTTATAAACCTAATCCACAGTTACTGTCATGAAATTGGCTACTTCTGCTTCAAATCTAATATCTGCATTTGATATCCAGCAGAGTGTATCATCCCCAGCAGAAAAAAAAAAAGGTATTTTAGACAAGTTTTTTGAATTTCTAATTCAACACTTCCTCTTCACCAGTTAATAGTCATATGTAGTAGTGTTGCCCAGGAGCTCTATTGTACAACCATCACATTAATCCATTTTAAGACCAGCAAGATGCCAGACAACAGCCTATACTAGAATCATAATATCATCGAATGTCTGGCTGCATTTGGGGATCTTCTGGTTGTAAAGGCTGTTGAACGTCTTTCTTACCTTCCCCACTTGTAAACATTTCAGACAGACAAAACCCCGGAATGGGGGAGGAAATCAAAAAGCAAACAAAATAAAGGTAAAGCCATCTGCTAATAGGCCCAAGCCTGCTTTCCCCGGTCGTTTTTGAAAAGTCATACCGACAAGTATGACCCAACTCATTTCTAATCACTGTAATTTTAAGCATATTCTGTACAGAACAATGATCTCCAGTAGCTTTCCAGATACCAGACTTCCCTCTTTCTCTAAAACCGCTCCCATGGCAAGGATTGATCTAGAACGTATTCTATAGAAGAGCTTTCCTCACACCCAACAGCAGGGGCAGAGGCATTCTCAGGACCTCATAATATCTGAAGACAGGGAAAGTATTATACGTGGTGGGGATTATCTTTCCCACAGGGGAGAGAATACCACTTGTTTCAAAACTAAGATTTTGCCATTATTTTTAGCTGCCAATCTCTTTTTCTGTAAGTAGGTTAGTTTTAGGTATTAATCACTTTGTGAAAGAAACTCAAAAATTCATCTTACTATAATAAAATTCATCTTACTATAATAAAAGTAAGTATACAAAAGATTTTCTGACCAAATGAGTTGAAAAGCTACTTGGCTATGAAAATACTGTAAGTCAGCCAGAGAGATTACTATTACTATTACTATTATCACTATTTGTAATAGTCCCCTAATGTGAGTAATTTGTGGATATAGCAAAGGGTTGCCTTTCTGGGTAACCAGAAGTTGCACATACGTAGTCAACGGACTTCTTGGGGATGTTCATCTGTAATTCATTCATCTGAAAAAAAAGCTAAAGGTTTTTAATGCCTTATGGGCAGCTACTCCTTCGGTGTATTTCCTGAGAACAAAGCAAAACTGGACTGAATTGACTACATTTCCCTCCTTTCATCTGAGAGTTTGGTCTCAGATAAATACTGGAATACAGGGTTTTCTGAGATTTTTTTCAGTTGTAATAAAGAACAAAATATTTCTTTACTTGCAATCATAGCAAATTAAATGCAGCTCCAGGCCATATACCACCAAGAACAGGGAGACTATACAAATTCCCTGGAAATCAGTAAAATCCACCCGGAGCCACCCTGGTTGCCTGTGCCCTATCCTATTTACTTGAATTGCCTCTTATTTCTTATGTTTAGCTTTCATTTTCTTTTTTTCCCCCCAGGTTATTTATTTATTTATTTATTTATTTTTATTTATTTATTTATTTATTCTTGCAGTTTTGGCTAGGGCAGGGCTTGAACCTGCCACCCCTAGTATAAGGGGCCGGCGCCCTACTCCTTGAGCCACAGGTGCTGCCCCTTCGCTTTCATTTCTATAAATACTAAGTACCTAATGAAACACCTCAAGCTCCTCACCTTTCCTGTGTAGGATACCAAGAGTGTAATTTGGAGACTCAGGAGCAATTACAGCTTCATGTTCTGCTCACGCCATCCATCTGGTCTTATGTCATAGTGGAAAAATGTCTTTTCTGCAGAGAAGTATTGTGATGTTATTGATGAACTACCCTGCTGATAAATCAAACTTGGCTCCTAATAAGTACAGGAATGTCATTCTTATCTCGTGATCCTGGGATGCTAAAATCCTTGTAATTTCAGCCTCAAGAAAGTACAACTGTGGGTCTAGCAATGGAAGTAAACGCTCCTTTTTAAAAATCATTCTTTTGCTCCACAGAGATGCCCTTTGTGGAGAACCATCCTTGACTTGGTGTTGGTTAGAATCGTGGCTGCAGCAGGAGGATCTGATTCACCGTTTCCTGCTAACTTCTCTCCTTGGGGCTACAGGTCTGCTGTCAGTAATCTTCTAGCATATATACCCCTCACTATACTTATTCTATATATTCTCCCAATTGCTTCAGCCCCCTCCGTCCTCCTCTCCCTTTCTTTCTTTGTGACACCTCCCTCAGACATTGCCTTTTAAGTTTTTATGGCTTAAATTAAGTTATGGCTTTAATTATTATGTCTTAAATTATGACCAATGTTATGGCTGTAGGTGGTTCTCAAGTACGACTATGATGAGTGCTATTTCCTCACTAGCTTGCTGGGCGTGCTCACCTGGGCTTCTCACAGCCCTTCCACTCCAACACAGTCAAAATGGGACACATCTTTGCTCTGGGAATCTGGATCTCCTCTGGACTGGCCTCACTGCCCTGATCACTGAGTGTCCAACCCGGCCTTCATCTTTTACCCTTCCCTCTCTCTTGCATCCCCTCATCAGCGCCCAATTGTGTTGATTCTACTTTGCGCCTTCACTTTGCATTGCCAGAGCCTGTCATTCATTGTCTGAGATCTGTGGGGTGACCTTAGCTCCCCATGGGTTTGCCCTCCCCCTACCTCTCTTACATAGTGCACCCTATATTTATGGCCAGATTTCCTTACTCTGGTGCTCAGAAACCTACAGGATCCAGTCCACCTGGGACAGCTCAGTACCTCTACAACCTCACCCACAGCTGCAGTTCATCCTCACCTCCTTCCTTCCCTTTTATATACTCTGTACTGTGGTGAGACCAGACTGTTTGGTGATTGTTCCAGATAGGGTTTCCCAGGAAACAGTCTTGGGGCAGGGAGGAGCCGGCAGGAATCTGGTTAGGAGTGCTTTTCTTCAGCTTTAGAAGGGAGGGCAGGTAGGGAAATAGGATTGAGCCAGAGAGAGATGAGCTTCCACGCAGGCACAACAGAGGCAGAGCTTTGGGAGCTTGAATGACTTTTCAGAGCTGTCTTGAGTTAGGGTGAGAGGGCTGAGCCTTTGGAGCCACATGTTAAGCCATCCATCATTGGATGCAGTCTACTTTGAGGAAGGCAGTTTTCTTCAACACACACATTCCCCAAAAGGCCAACAGCTGACGCCAGTCTTTCCTCCATACTCCCAACAGATAGAGAAACAAACACCTTGTAACCCCTTTCTTCCTCAAAAGCAATCCGAGCAGCACATCATGGCATGCTCCCATTTATCCGCACCCACCTCCACCGTCCCCCATGGGCACTTTCTCTAAACTCGGTGGTGGGCTGCTACCTCTCACTGCCCCTTTCTAACCTGTCTTCAGTAACACCACTCCCCCCAGTTACATCCTTTGCCTGAGTTCTAACCTATGCATGTGATAAAGAGTGATCCATACAACTGCCCGATTGGTACCAAGGAGACCAGGTAGGCTTTCTGTGTCTTCTCCTTTCCCTCCAGCTTTGTGGAAGGCAGACCGTGTGGTGGGAGCTGGAACAGCTCATCTGTTTGAGATGGGAGCTGGTGCTAAGAATTTCACAGGAAGATGGAAGGTGTGTGGAGCCATCAAACAGCTCCACAAGCCAGAGCTGCTCATGCCAGAGAGAAGAACTTTGGTCTATTTTAACCCGATGGTATTTTTGGTCGCTGAACTTGTATTATTTCAGCTGAACTTGTATAGCCTACCTAACTCAAGATACAACACTTTTCCCCTCATTTCTGTACCTCCACAGTTCACTAAGTGTGCAGGAGTCAGCCAAATGCAACCTCCTCCATTGAATTTTGTTGATCTTTTCTGTACATCTCTAGAGCAGTAAGTGGGATTTTCCTTTGTTGACTTTCCATACATATTTACCTATGATGAAGTATAGCACTTTCATCATAAATGAACTTCTTTTTCCAGTTTTCAGCTTCTGTACCAAACTGCTATTGGGTATAATATGTTCTGAGCCCTATGTCTAGCAAAGAGTCTTTTACTGAGTAGATATTTGAACTACTTATTGACTTGATGAAATTCTCATCAGTTTTGTACAATTTTTTTCATTCAGCAGAGGCAACAAAAAAAAATCCTATTTCTTCTGTCACTCATCCTTATCCCTACGACAGAATGTGTTAAACTGACTAACATATTCCTTCTCAAGTGGAGTGGCCTAGGAATAAATTTTCAACTTTTCCTTGGGTGTTACTATCCCTTCTCTCTCTCTCTTCCCAATAAAACATTAGAACTTACATATTAAGTTTGCCCATAACAGACCCTTTTGTGGTGGCTGTGAGCAATATTTCCAGCAGCAATCCCAGCAGAATTAGCCCACAGAGGTAGACAGCAAGGGATTCTGAGGATCTACTGTCTTTCTCCCTGGTGCACACAAGAGAGAAAGAGAGAAAAATGTTCTATGTTCTCCTGGGTCCAGAAAAGGATCCAGGAGAATTGGAAGCACATGGTATGAGGCTGGCCTTGCTACCTGCTAGAATGGGGATCTCAAGGAAGATGCTAAACCTCTCCAATTTTTGTCATCTATAAAATGGCAATAAAGTGATGTGATCAGAGTGTGGGCTCTGAAGCCTAAAATACCAGGGGTTCCATTTCAGCTCCCCCTTTCTCTGCATGTAATTAGAAAGCCATGGAAAGATCAAGAAAGACTTCATGAAGGAAGTAGTAAATGTTTGGAGTGCATGGGAACTGGGGAATTGGGGAGTAGGGAGTAAGTCTTCCTAGCATAGGAAATAGGTGAGTCGAGGACAAAAGGTTTAGAAAGTACTTTTTTTTTTGAGATAGAGTCTCACTCTGTTGCCCTGGATAGAGGGCTGTGTTGCCATAGCTCACAGCAAACTCAAATTCTTGGGCTTGAGCAAATCCTCTTGCCTCAGTCTCTCCAGTAGCTGGGACTACAGTATGGACCACTACGCCAGGATCGTTTTTCTATTTTTAGTACAGACAAGGGTCTCACTCTTACTCAGGCTAGTGTCAAACTCTGTGCTCAAGCAATTGGCCCACCGCAGCCTCCCAGAGTGCTAGGATTATAGGCATGAGCTTCTGTGCTAGCCAGTAAATACTTCTTTGCCCTAAAGATACCATCCTGTCCTGAAAGGAGCCAGTAGAACACAGAACGTGGGACAGACACACTCACGGACACACATACCCACCCACACACAAGTGAATGAGCAATGGAGGGAAAACACAGACCTTTTGAGGGAGCCACTGGCTGCTGGCCTTTGCAGGCTGCTTCTGTGATTGTGGGAAAGACTAAAGAAATGATGAGTCCAGAAATCAACAAAATATTATTGAAGATTATATCCTGATGATTAGACTATAGTGATTTAAATTTTGTTCTTTAAATTTTTCTTTTTCTAAATATCCTGCAACACATAGACCTTCATAATTATCAGAAATGAAGAACAATAATTTTAAAAAATGAAGTGGTTCCTGCCTGCTGAATTTTTCAACCTCTGCATTTCTTTACTCCAGAATCTTTTCCTTATTTGCCTAGATGAAGATTAGTACATGGGGCCTCTGGATTAGCCAGATTGGCTGATTCATCCCTACATGCAATTAGCCTTGAGACAGAAAGACCGGTTTAAGATATCTGCGGCTCTATGAGGCACTTCTGGTTGCCAGGTAGCAGACATCCTTAATCAACCACAGCACTTTCTCTAACCAATGGCAGGTGTGGTTTAGTGTCCAGGCGGCCGCTAGGCTGCCTTAGTGAGCCGTGGGACAGCTCTGTGGGCAGTGAGGAATGGGCCCCGATTTGCAGTTGCAGGTTTGGTTCATCTCCCACAAATGAGCACATGTGAATAAACTTAGCATACAAAGCACCATCAAAATAAATTCTTCTTTTGGCAGGCTCGCTTTGATATTCTGTGGCTTTCAGAGGCGGCCAGTTATCCACCCAGAACAGCAGTAAATGAATAGCAGGGAGGGTGGGGCTGGGGATGGAGACACTCAGGAGAAAGCCTGCGACTCTTCACAGGGCAGTCTGCAACTCTTCACAGGGGCAGTCTGTAACCCAGACTCGAATCAAGGCCACATCTTCATACTTATTAGTGCGACTGGACAATTTCAGGGGGCTTGATATAAAACAGTTCTACTATTTTATGCAGAAGTTACATACTAGGGGCCAATAGACTCAATCCCACATAAAGACAGAGTCTGTTTTCACCATCTTGATACAGAGGCTCTTAAAAATATAAACAGGCTTCACCATTTGTAAAAAGGGAAATTTTATATTAAAACCTAGATTTCTGGTAGCTGTGCATGGCAACTTGCACCAGCTAGTTGGGAAGCTGAGGCAGGAGGATCACTTAAGCTCAGGAGTTTGATGTTGCAGTGAGTGAGTTATAATAACATCACTGTACTCTATCCCAGGCAACAAAAGACCCTGTCTCAAAAACAAACAGCAACTAAAAAACATTAGCCAGATGCAGTAGCGCGTGCCTGTAGTCCCAGCTACTCAGAAGGCTGAGGAAGGAGGATCACTTGAGCTTCAAAGTTTGAGGCTGCAGTGAGCTATGGTGATGCCACCACACTGTAGCCTGAACATCAGAGAGAGACTCTGTCTCACCTAAAAAAAAAAAAAAAAAGATCTGGATTTCTGGCTTCTCTAGAAAAATATAATGGAATGGGCAATGACAGGCTCCCTTTTCCACATGGTGACAAATGGCTGGAAGGAGGGGTTGCTCCTTCCAGGGCAGGGTGTGCACTGTCCAGCTCAGCTTAGCCTCTCCCTGCCCTCCTATCTCCCACACTACCCTGTTGCACTCCTTTTGGTAACTGATTTGGGCCTATAGACCTTAGGGTATGAGATCTTTGCTTTGTAGCCATTTTACCTGTGTAGAAAATGCAGTTTCAGGCTACTGCATACAGTCCATCTGCTATCTCCATGGAGGTTACAGTCACTATACCACGCTGTCTGTCGTCACAAAGCAGAGAGGCCCTCCGGATGTCATCGACAGCCCAAGCTGCCTTTTTCTGTCCTTCTCCGGAGCCCTGGGCCTAAAGGAGCTCTGCTGCAAGCTCATTTACCTCCTGAAGGCTGGAGGCTATTTAAAGCCCCAAAGAGATCTGAAGAACTCTCCATATACTCTTGATCATTCAGAAAGATATTTTTGTTTTGTTTTGTTTTGCCTTGTTTTTGTGGGACCAATTGATTTACTGGCCCAATTTGGCTTTTCACAATCATCACAGTCAGATAAATGTTCTCCTAAGGGTGGACTCTGTGGGGTCACAAGCACCATCTTTACCGTCACACCAGAGCACCTGTGTGCACACAAAGTCAGCTGTCAAAGGAGTACCCACCGGTCCCGCAGGAAGTCTGCCTTTCATGTGATGAAGGGTCATGGAAATTCTTTCTCTCCAGAAGCCACATGTGGCTGAGAACTTATTCTAATTGGAAGGCCAGACCTGCTGGTAAGTTTCTGAATGGACTGGGGAAACTCCAGGGCAAAATAGACATACCCTAACTTTGGTTGACCGGCAGTGTCTACACTTGGAAAATGATTTTGACCCCTAACTAATGGACTTACTAAATGATGCTTTAAAAGCTTTTATGGTTTTTCTTATGCACCCCTTCACTCCAGACTGAGATTAGCCAGGAATCATTATGCTAACAAATATTAGCAACTCACAGGCCAGGTCAAGAAGTCCTCTTAGTCATTACTGACAACTCCGGGCATTTGAGACTGCTCTGTGATGAGCACATCAGTGAGAAATATATAAAATTTTAAGGTTTTAACAGACATCATAACCTTCACACAAACAAAAGGCACCCAGAGATCAGGAGTAGATAATTAGATCTTTGCATTACTGGTCGCTCTACTTCCAAAGCATTTAGGAATGAACTTCCCACCATCACTGCAAAAAATGAGCAATCCTGGGTGACCATAAGGAATCATGGTATTAAGCCCAACTGTATGGGTGCAGCCTTTTGCTTAAATGCCACTACCTCTGTGAAACCCTTCTTGACCTTAGGATGAAGGGTAAAATCTTATGCCCCTTGTCTTCTGAAGCATCTAATACTTATGTCTATTATGGTAATTACTTTATATTTAAATGTTTCATCTTGCTTACAAGATTGAGAGCTCCTCATTGTGGTTCTGAGGGCCTAACCCAGTACTGTGGGATTCTTGCAGATCAAGAGTTTGTGAAAGGTAGAAGGGAAAGAAGAAAGGAGGGAGGAGCTAAATGGATCCAGTATTTAGCTCTACTTACCCCCAAGGGCCTGGGTTCTTCCTCCTGAAGAGGAGGCTCGCACACATTGCTTCATGTGCCATTTCATTAGACTGGTGAACTCCTGCCATCTTTCAGGGTAGTTCAAAACTCACTCTGTCAGGAAACCTTCCGGCATCCCTCTCCCACCTTCCCAACAGTTCTCTTCTTTTCATGCCCAGCACAAGATCGACTTAGCTTACTTACCCCTTTGGAATCAGAGATGTTTTTTGTTTTAAACACATGTCTCTTCCTGATAAATTGTGAGCAAGTTTAGGCCAAGAGTTTTCTTTTGTTCCTTCCATTCCTGGGAGTTGTAGGAATGCCACAGAGGCATAAAAGATGTTTGCAAAATGAATAAATTAATGATTGGACATCTCTAATCCTTGAACCTTAACCTAAAGGGCACCTACCTTAAATTTTAAAAGTTATTTAGGAATTCTAGCATGAAAAGACAGATTATTTACTTAATTATTTACATCGAACTTTAACTGTAGGGCTGCTGTTCTATTATCTAGGGAGTTTCTGGGTCCCCTTTCTCATGGAGCAGAACTCATTTCTATGTCAACCTAAAAAGCAGAATGACCTAAAGGAAAACATAAAAAACTCAGACCATTCCTTTAAAGCCAAATATAAATGTCACTCTAGTAAGTTTTCTTATTTTAAGTATAATGTTCACAGTATTTTTAAGAGTTCCTATGTGCCTTTTATTATATGAAATGACATTGGAACAAATGAATTATGGATAATGGACATAAAATTTAAATTAGATTATTCAGCCTTGGGTAGGGAGGCACTTTTAAGGAAACTGTAATTAGGATGACTATGAGAGTCAATGGGGCCAGAAAAGCAAACAGGTGTGAGGTCAGGAAGGCAGGCAGAACTGCGTCACTACTGAGTTTGGGCTTTATCCTACAGGAAATGAAAAGACCTGCAAGACTTTCATCGGGGGAATGGCCAGATTAGCATCCGCACATGTCAGTGCAGTAGATCCATGTGGCTGTCAAGGCCAAACCAAGGCATGACAGTCAGGATGGAGAGGAGACATTTGTGAAGAAGGACTAGGATGTGGCGGCCCCCGACACGTGAGCTGTAAGGAAATACCTTCCTTAGAATGTTTTTGATAATACAATTTATATCAATGACAAGATTTTCTTCTCCTTTCTTTGTTGCTTGATTATAAATTTGGTACCAGATCAAAAGTGTGGAGTCATTCCTAGCGATCCGCTCTTTAAACTTGGGACACAGACAATGAAGAGACGATTGATAGTGGTCTGATTCTAAAATGACTTCCCCCTGATTTATAAAAAGCAAATCTCCAATGAATCCTATAAAAGTGAATCCTAACCAAAAGTGTCTGTATCATTAATCAGAGATTTTACTTTGCACTAGTGACTGCTTCAATGTTCAGTGAGCCTTTGATTGAGACCAGTACTAAAACACTGATGGTAGCAGGTACATGGCCATTTAATCAACAACAATACAAGAGAAAACAGAACAAGGATTTAAGATAAATGATCAAAACATAAAGCTACAGCATTCTATGTTAAAAGAAGTTTTAATACACACTTGACTAAAAGATGTGTACAATGACTCCTGAATCTCCATTCATAGGTAGCAAACAAGATATGAAGGAATTTAATAACTTCAAATAAAACTTTAGGTTGTGCACTAAAAGAATTACAAAACACTCAAAAATTAAAATCAACTATGAAAGCAACAATGACTATAAAACATGATGGGATGACTTTAAAGAAAGGGTTCAAGTATTGTCCATAAAGTTGTTTAGACACTAGTCTTTGAAAATTTTGTGCATTTCTCATCTTTGCATAGTACAAAATAGAAACATAATACACCACTTGGTAAAATTCCACAGCCTGGTGTGATTCACGTTTGGTCACATGCACCTATGTGTATACTCAGTTATCTCGTAGGCATAGCTCTAACTCAATGGGCTCATGCACTATCAGGTGAGCAATGAAGGTAGCGCACGTCTCCTCGTCCAGGTGTCATTAACTAATGCGGCAAAAGTATAGCAGGTGAAATGGGAACTTGGTCATCACTTCACACTAACACTTGTTGGGTAACATTAAATGGTGATATACTTGTGCTTGGAGCTCAAATTCATAACAAGGAAAACCCACACCATAAAAGTAGGCAAATGAATGGCATGTGCAAGAGAAAATAGAGCAAAGAGTTTGAAACTACATAACCTATACCACCAAAAATAATTACGATCCATTGTTTATCATTGATGGGGTTGCATTATCTCTCCTATTCATCCACACATAGTTTAAAGCTTGTGTATTTTACATATACACACAAATAATTTAACATTGGAGCATAGGTGCAATTACCTATGAAACCGCCAGTGTAACAAAAAGTTACGCTGACATTTGCCATATGTACATAGTATTTGGGGACCACTGTGGTCTGATTTGAAACATAACATCACACATTGACAATGTTGTCTGTGAAATGCTCAAAAGTTAACAATAGAGATTTAACGTGTTTTGTAGCCACCATGGTTTTGTTGCTGTGAGGTCATCACAGCGCCTCTGGAAGAGTGGTGAAAGGTACACAGTGGACTGAGCTGCAGCTCAGCACCTACAGTAGGGCAGGAGACACTCAGTAATGCAGCAACAGGAAGAGATGTCAAGTACTCTGAGTTTCCTTCAAGCTTCCTCCGAGCCGAAAGAGCCACTGCCACTAAGCAGAGGGATGTAACTGTGTCTTATGAAGCCAGGGGTAAGGCTGAGAGGCCGTGTGGATAGCCCTGTTACCACAGTACAGACACACAGCTAGTCCTAGAGAAAGTCCCCTACCTCTGTAGCACCTATTACTCCAAAAGCAACAACAGCAGTGAGATGGGAGGTGACAGTCTATTGTCGCATATAGAAATCAAGGTTTCTGCTTTGCGACTGTGATACTTACACAACCAAAGATACCTTAGGGGAAAAGTCATTGTTTTAAGCAGTGCATCTTTAGGAAATAATCCTTTCCAAAGTCAAAGAAAAAGTCCTAAAACTTACATCATGAATCTTGCTGCAAAGGGGACTTAAGAGCTAAATCTAGCAATGGATTTCGTGTCATGAAGTAAGTAGTATAGTTCTGTGTCCTGTTCCTGCAGAGAGGGCATTAGTTAAGTGGGGGCCTTTGGGGGTCCTTTAGTGAAGTTCATCTCTAGAAGGATGCTTACCAAAGTGGTCATGTATGAGTCTGTGCATTCAAAACAAGGCTGCAACCACATTTCTTTATTACCTCAATTACATAACACTTGGACAGAAGCTATCTTGACCGTAAATAGAAAAAATGAAATCGGTGAAAGTGAAGGAAGCTTAGAGGGACTTGAGAACCTCAGATTACATCTGCAAAATCTGCCTGAAGGAAAGAAGATGACGGTGACTTTGTACAGAGTAGACTCCCACTATAATGCAGCACAACCCAGCGTTCCAAGATTGGATGTTTTTGCAAACACAACACACAGAATGAAAGCCTATGATGAAAAGGCTTTAAACAGGTGACTGCCGCTTCTGCCCCTGAACCACGTTTGCAGTGGGGTCCTACCATATATATTTTGAGGCAGGAAGATGAAGCATGAATGAAATATTGACACTAACAGATACAAATAAAATGGAAAGCTTAATTTTTCCCAAGCTTTCAACACTTAAAAATTATTATAATTTTTTTTTTTTTATTTAAGGCTTTAAGTTTATCCTCCTTTCACATTAAAGACAGGGAAAGAAAGCTGAGAAAAATAAAATCATGAGCTTGGCACTTTTGTGATTACTTTGAGAGGGTTTCTACTTTCTTACATTATATACATACGTTTATCATGACATCCAAACATTTTAGAGACTTGTGAGTACACACATTTGCATTTACATAATTGTTGTGTTTTTGATACGGGTTGTTTTGTTTTGTTCTTCCCCCCCCCTTTGTCTATTTTTGGTTACAAGCATACCAACTTTAAACTGCATCTATTTTGTGCCCAAACTCCCTGCATCTGTGGCTTCATCGGTCTCTTAAGCAAGCCTGGTTGTCTTTGTACACGTTACAAGAAAGAGGGACAGAGACAAAGAAAGAGAAAAGAAACGAAACAGATGAGAAGCAAATGTTAAAACAAATTCACAAAGAACCTTTACAGGAAAAATATTCCAATACGGATGAGTGAAAATGAGGTGTCGAAATCTCTTATTTCCATATTTACATTTATAAAAGAACTATACAATAGCATCAGTGTTCAAATTCCAGCTCCCATTTCAAAGGATGCTCAGTCCCAGGGAAATAACAACTGAAGAAAGTCGATCAACAAGAGCGTGGTCCATGGAGTTCTGCCATGGCCTGGTCTGGAGTGGGGAGTGGGCGTTCGGGGGGGGGGGGGCTTAGGGAGTTGGGGGGTGGGGAGGCATTTAAGTGAAGAGACCCGGGCAGCGTGTTCGTCTGTCATCTTCACCTTAGGAATTCCGTTGCAGGTGTTGCTGAGATTGGCTTGCTAGCTTGTTGTTGTATACATGCCATGCAGTTTTTACCCTTTCGAGAATTAGATCTTCATGCCACTGGAGTTTTGTCATTGGTAGTAAAGGAAAACAAATCATGCCAAATCATTTAGGAGATATTAAGTGCCAGCAGGCTGAGGGAAAAGAAATCATTTGCTATTTTTTTAATGGTTCTTTTATTGCACTTTTTTGTTGTTATTGTTCCTTTTTTTCTTTAGTTAGAAAAAAAGATTCTGAAACAGTTCTTTTTATAACATGGTCTTTTGCTCCCCTTTATTGACAGGTGGTGGGAGGGGTTCTTTGAAATTATTTCCAAAGGGGACAGCTGTCTTTTACACCATCCCTGTCCCCCCAACTTTAGCTCTGGAGTCGCTACCACCCCAGGTCCTTGTTTACAGACTTAGCAGTTCTGGCAGCACCGCTGTGAGTACGTGAGACCCAGCATCCAGCCACGCCAGGGGGAGCTCGTCCAGGGAGGCTGGTTCAGATGGGGCCTTGCTGAGTGGGGTCGAACCTCCTCTTCTTGACATTTCTTCCAGAGTGCATCAAAAGAAGATGAAGGGGAGGAGAGGGAAATCCACAATGTTAGTCAGATGATGACGGGAGAAAGGGGATACAAGTGACAGTGATGCTAGCTCCAGAGAAAAGTAATCAGCTCACACAGAGGCAGTCTCCAGAAAAACCCTGACGTGAAATACAGCAGCTAACGCTTCTGAATGTCTCCACGACACCCCCCTAGAGCAGGTCCTTCATCCTTTTGTGAAGATCAAAGAAGGTTCAAGCTGCTCATTTTAAATCACAGGAAGGCTCCACAGCCCAATTTTTCTCTTATGTCAGAAGTAAATAACATTGCTAATGCACCAGATTAATTTTTTTTTTTTTTTTTTTTTGCGGTTTTTGGCCGGGGCTAGATTTGAACCCACCACCTTTGGCATACTCCTTTGAGCCACAGGTGCCACACCAGATTAAAATTTTTATAGGCAGGCCTCTTCTGCAAAGGAGGCTCTTGGAGAACCAAGGAAACTGAAGGGTTTTTGAGTTCTGGCCTGCTCTTCTCCTTTGTTTTGCTGCCTTGGGCGTGTGAGTGCTTACTCCACTATGGAACAAACACGTTTCATATCTAGAAAGTTGTAAAACAGGAGTGCACAGTAAGACGGCACACTCGAAGGAGAATGGACACAGGCGTGGGTTAGTTAAGCAAATGCAGCATTTAGCTTAGTTGAAAATAAGCAAGTTAAAATGCCTTGTCACAGTGTCCAGTCTCCTAAAAAGTGGTTCCTAGGTTTGAAAAGAGAAAAGAAAGAACCAGCAAGACACTACAAGGCAACAACAGAAGTTGGTTGCAACCTCCCCATAGTCTGGCTTCATGTGGGGCACCAAGCAGGGGGCTCATGCATTTAGTTCTGCATACTGGGCGGGTGCAACGCTGCTGCCACCAGGGCGTCATGCAAAACTGGAGACTAAGGAGTCCCCAGATCCCTCCTTCCCCTGCCCATTCACCCTGGGCGAGCTGGGTACCCTTACAGGCCCAAAGTACCAAAAAATTTACAGTCAAGTCCTCCCCCTCCATAAGTAATTCAAAATAAAAACAATACCAAAGCTTGAAATAGGTATGTAAAGACATCCTGCAAGGTTCTGCTTTTTCCCAAAATGACTCCTTTGATGTTTCTCTTATGTAATATCAACTGCAAAAGTCTTTAAACTTCCTTTTTCTTTAAGTTTTCATGAAAGTGTCTCCTGACTGTCCTATGCGTGTAGCTCAGTGGCCCAGCAGGTAATCCCTTGCACCAAACACTATTTGCACAGAGCTATTTCCTTTTCTTCACCACTCCCACCTCACCCTCTTTAGAGGTGATGAAAGCAGACATTGCCGATGCTGCCCAGGAAATAGAGGTGAGGCCAAAGGGAAGTCTCCCGTAATGAATTTCCTACCAAGTTTAGTCTGCCAGGCAGCAGGACGTGCACCCACATTCACACCCCTGAAGGCGGAGGTTTAAGGGACCATATTTGTTCTTGTGGGTCAGGGTTGACAAACAGACATCCCTGACCTTATGAAATGGCCCTAAAGCACTAGAGGCCCAACCTCGTCAGCTGTGTATCACTGGAGCTCAAGAGAAATGTCAGACTAAGAACAAACCAAGCTAGCTCTGTGCATGCAAATGTCTATACTGCCGCATCTAAATTTCTTCAAATGCAGGGAATGTCAGATAAATAGCCATCTCCAAGGTCCTAACAGCAATGAGGTTTGTTTTTAAATAGAGATATAAAATTCCATTTCCTCCTGGCACATGGGTAACTTGTGTCTTTTTAAAAGTTGGGTGTTGGAAGCTCAGGTTGCACTTTCATATAAACAATGTTCTACAGGATTACTGGGTCCCAGGTTAGACCATGAGGCCAAACCCCCCTGTACAACCATCTTTCCGGAGATTGGACTGTGCGTACTAATGGGGAATTCCAGAGCCTGGGTTTGTCCGCTGATGTCCCTGCAGGGGGTGGTTGAGCTGCAGTACCCAGAAGGGGCACTCGGTGACGAGACGGACACCCCAGGCAGGCTGCGAGGGCTCCTCACATATAAACTGCAAAACCACTAAGGACCACTGTACGTTCAGCAGGGCATGTCCTGTACCCTCTGTATGAAAAAAATTCTTTTTGTTTAGCTTTAATGTGAAGGTGCGACTATCATGAGTAGGTCTTTGCAGTTTTCCTTCCACAATCATTTCCTCTGAATACCCTCTGTCCACTAGGACTCTGAAGGCAATTAACTTTCTCATCATAACCTGTAAGGTGAGTCTGGATCATTATAAAACACCAGTGGAAGCCAGAAACCTTACAGTGACATAGTTTTCATCCATTTTTACTACTACTCTAAAAAATCTAGAGTTTCTTTTTCATCTGCAATATATTATATATCACACCCCTATACATCTATACAAAATTAAAACAAAACTCTTCAGGTAGCAATATCCTTCTCATCATCTGTGAAGCCTTGAGAGCAGTTCTCAACCTGTGGGTCCAACAGGAACTGTATTAAGGGGCCACAGCATTAGGAAGGTTGAGAACCACTGCTTTAGATCTGCTTTCAAGGGTAGACTATTTATCTACTGCTATCACATTCTTACCATTCTATGCTGAGTCACCAGCACTTCCACTGAGAACCCCTCACCTAGCCTCAGACTCCTAGGCCACCTAAACTGAGCTCACGTCCCTGGGGGGCTGAGTCAGGGAAATGACCTACATCTTCCTGGCCAGCCTCACACCACCACCACCTGCTGAAGTCATAGTGAGAAGTGCCTAACCCAGTTAGTTGCCCTTGGGATTCAAGGAATCAGGCTTCTTATTTTGGGACATGGTTATGGAATGCTAGCAAGTAGTAATCTGGTTATCTTCCTCATGGAAAAACTAGCTAAAATTGATTTCATTTCCTAACTCTATAAAAACCGAAAGCCAAAAAACTCCCAGACATTTACTCTTTTGAGAAAATAAGATTAGCAATACTACATTCCTTTCAAATTTCATCCAATTTGACACCCAATTCAGTGAACTTTCCTGGTAATAATCTAGACATAGTCCTTTAACTTTCATTTCTGTGAGGTCATGAGCAGTCTTTTCTTTATCATGTCCAACAAAATGGAACATCGGCCAAACAGGATTTCTTAGATCCAAGTCAGGCTTTGTATGAACTAGTAACCCAATTAATTTCTCAGAGAGGAGAAACCACATGTGATAATTACACAGACTTATTAAATTAATACCATTAGTGTCAGGGGTAGCTATGCCAGGTCAGTATGGCTCCTATTGAGGATGAGGGAAAGCCACTTTGCCACTGAATCTCATGGACAGAGTGAGAGGACAAGGTGACCAGCTTCCGTGGGCTGACACACTACAATCTGGAAGAGTGCAGTATTCATCCCAGGATCCGTTTGGTTGGAACTGTTAACAAATCATCACTGCTACCTGCAGGCTCTTTTCCTACCATCACCTAGAACTTCTCTTCTAACACAATCACCTACTAATGTGGATATAAATGACCACCTTGCCCATATCTAAATTCCTATATTCAAATTTAGGGAATGTCACATAGTCACATCCAAGGTGAGAGGGCAATCCTCTTCATTTTTAAATGGAGACAGTAACTCTCTCTTCATATACTTTTCACCTTTCCTAAGCTTTAGGGAAGATGCCGCTAAAATCATCCCTCATCTACCTGATTTTCTCCAGTGGCCAGTAAAAGCAATAGCTGTCATCATGCAGCACTGGGTCAGGGTCACAATTGTCCATGAGTTAACCAGGACAGCGGTTTGCAATCCTCTACACCCCACTTCACAACTCTATTCTCTGTGTGTATGTGATGGGGAGGAAGAGGAGGATGAGGTGAATGGAAATAAATGCAGATATGGGGAGAAACTGGACAAGTTGGCATGCCATATGCCTATGTTCATTTTTCACAGGATTTCTCAGAGAAAATCTGAAGACCCTGGGAATCCACAAACTAAATCATCTCCTAGTATCCTCATACTTCTGGAATATGGTATTAAGCAAAGTTACTAAAGGTATACATACCCACTGCATTATCCAATATGTCAGAATATGCTTAAAAAGATTCCACCAAATAAACCATATTTTTTAATTTTCAAGAATTCCACAACCTTGCTTGTGGAAGTCTTGTTTACATTAACCAAAGGTTTTTGGCTCAACTCTTCTGCCACAAAAAAGTAGGTAATCTAAATTTGTATTATTTGCAGATCACAATAATTTCGATACATCTTCATTATCACTTTACACACACAAACATGCATACATTCACACATGCACACACACAAATATTCATGCTTTTTACCACTCATTACAGAGGAAATATGATTTAAGAACAGAACTACAAAGACTGCTACACCGTGTCGTAGCTAAGGGCATAGCTGTATTTTCAGTTACACTTGAGCAGGTCATGTAGGGTATGATACTTCTTCCATGTCTAAACTACTGAGTAACGTCTAAAGAGATGTGACATTAAGAAAAAGCAATCTTTTGCCAACTTTTTTTTCAGTAATAAAAAATCTAATACTGCAAGGGTTTCTTGGTAGTAATAATTAGAGTCATCTTTTTTACAAATTATTTTTGATTTCTGATTCTACAAGAATCTCGTTTTAAAAATTTACATTGAACTCAATGAAACACTCAAAGGCTTTCCAGTTCCAGTAGCAAATGATAGTTCCAAATTATCTTACACTAACAATCTCCAAAACTGACCAAGTGGTGGAAAACCTAAAAAGAAATCACTCAGCACCTAACGTATTTTACTACAAGGTAGAAGTAGCTATTTAAAGCTCAATACAAATCATGTAGCTATTATTAAAATCTAAAGGCTCAGCACCTGTAGCTCATGGAGCTAAGGCCAGCCATATATACCAGAGCTGATGGGTTCGAATCCAGCCAGGGCCTGCCGAACAACAACAACTACAACCAAAATATAGCCGGGAATTGTGGCAGGCGCCTGTAATCCCAGCTACTTGGGAGGCTGAGGCAAGAAAATCACGTAAGCCCAAGAGTTGAAGGTTGCTGTGAGTTGTGATGCCACAGTACTCTATCCAGGGTGACAGCTTGAGATTCTGTCTCCAATAAATAAATAAATACATAAATATAAATAAATAAAATCTAAAGCAAACTATCAACCTCTTATTGCAACCAATAGCACAAGAGGAGCAGTTTCTCCAAATTTTACCTCATAAAGTTGTATGTTCTAGAATTATTCTTAGTCTTCATTTTTCCTTTGCTTTAGCACATAAAATACTTCACCCTATTGTGTGCCCTTCTATAAAGTTTTCCCTTATAGTGATTGTGAGAGTCTCAGGGCGTGGGAAGGGGCTGGGACTCAACTCAGCAGTACATACAGGTCCCTACGTAGCAACCTCTAGGCGGCAGTCAGCAAAGGCTCTTTCTCAACTCACTAAGTGAGCACTAATTCCCCACCTTTGGTTTTCTGCTCTTCTGATGATGAGACATCCCTCTCAGACATAAATAATCTGAACAGAGCTTAATCCACTTATATACACAGTGATAAAGGCTTTTCCATTGTTCCCCAAAGAAACATGCAATTCAAGCTGTGAGCTAGGCCAGGCCACCGTTTTGTGGTCCTGCTACAGAATAGTGTGCTCTTGTCTCCAAATGCTAGTGTGGTAAATTTGGCACTGCATGTGGCTGGATGGCAAAGCTGCATAGTAGACTGTTTCCAGGCCTTTGAAACGGAGATTTCTTAATGCCATGAAAGTATAAGCCTGGACATGAGTCAAATTTATTTCTCTTGAGGCTTATTATGCAATGATAACAGAGCATGGCATTACCACAATGTACAATGACTTTTTTTTTTTTATGGTAGTGAGAAACCAAGAAATGTTTTTGTTTGAATTAGCTAACCCAAACAAAGCTACACTTTTTATTAGGTGCCAAATGAGCAACTCGCTGCCTGGGCACTGTCTTGTCAATGCCAAGACTAAAAAGTTCAAAGGTAAGTTGCTCATATTATGTGTGTGTTTTTGAAAATACACTGATGCTAACACTATTTCACTAACTAAGTCTAACTTTATAAATATCCAAATAGAAAAGAAGTAGCATTTGATAATGCTTTTCTAAGTTAAAGTCACTCAAAAACTATAGGCTTGCTCACTTAATGTTAATATAACAAATTAGAAGAAAATGCTGAATTTATCAAAATAATTTTAGTTCGTTTTTCTTTTATAATCAGCTCCCAACAATATTTAGATGGCTGAAATATACTGAATTCAAGATTACAAATATAAGATAGAATGAAGTTCATAATTAAGGCAATTATTCAGATAGTTCAGGGCAAAAGCTTCCTCTATTGGGTAACCAGATGGAGCCAAAGTGGGTTTTGGGTTTAAATGATAGTTTTATTTCCCACTTAAATTTGTTTCTCTAGATCTGGTTGAAACTTAATTTATCACAGGGAATATTTGGCACAGGAGGGCTTATCTACAAATCATCAAGTCACTTTAGCATGAAAAGGTATAAAAAGTGATTATCTAAAGATTCTGGAGCTTAAAGTATCCAAGCTGGAAAAGTCAGGCTTAAAATTTAATCATAATTAAAGTTTATTTGTAATTATCTAGTGTATCTATTTGAACGATCTTGGCTGAGTGGTCAGTGCAATCCAGACTGAAAGGCCACTAAAAGACACAGCAGACTTGCTGGTCATGTCAATATTTAGCCATTAATTAGAAAATATTAAGTGTTACAAGGCCATAGACCTCAAATTCTAATTTGAAACCAATTCAGTTGATTGGGAAGTCAATGCAAATATTTTTAAAATCTGTTTTTATATAATCAAGCTTTTCTGCCCACAAAGCTACATAAAATATATTACATTTGAAAAAAATAGGTAATGACCGTGTGGTTACTTAAGCAGTAAAATTTCAAAATATCAGTGGAATACAAATCAGTTTCAGACAGGAATAAATTTACATTCATTTATTTCCAACTAGGTGGCTTCCTCAGTGGCCCATGTATAAATAAGTGCATCTGATAATGTTTGCTCTTCTAAGCTGGAATGCCTAATACTGAAGAACTTCCACTTTGTTTTCCTTAAAAGTGAATGTTTGCGAATCCCTTCAACATTTCCTTCCTGCCTGAAGATGACATTTTGAGGGTTCATGTTTCTCCTTTTCTAACCTGTTTCTGAATTCAAAGATTTGCTTTTGCCGTTTGATTGTTAGAAGCTAAAATCTTGTAGCAGGAACTCAAAACTTGGTTATGTAAGCAGAAAAGAGAAGTGCCAGAGCCACCGAGAAGAAGACATGCGGTGTTGCTTACTTAAATCCCCAGCCTGTGCCCCCAAGGACAATAGCTGCTACCAGGATGGCACCAGCGATGGAGCCTATTATGAGATTGGTGGCACTAGGACCTGTGACAAAGGATCATGGGAAGAAAGTCATATGAACCAACGACTGTTGTTACCACGAGGGAAAGGCAGTTAGGCGGTTTCAGGAGGTAAACAACCCTGATTAAAGATGGCTCAACGTTTAAATCGCCTTTATTTACTTAGCTTAATCACACTTTTCAATGCTATGATTAGCGACTGCTTGGATTTATATGTCTTTAAATCTCAAGTTTCTGCACCTCTGACAATTAAGTTCCCTTAAATTCACCTGTCACGGGATTCGGAGCAGATTGGCCCCCTTAGCTACCGTGTGCGTCCTCCTTCTCTTCCCCTCTCCCAGGATCGTGAATCAGACAAGTAAAGCCCAGAGAGCGCATGGCTGCATTAGAGTGAGCTGGACCCGACTGACGCAGGAGGCGTGGAGAGAAGGAAAAACACTCCACTAACGCCCTCTTCCAAACTGCAGAATGCTAACTTTTTTTATTCCCCACTAGAGGCAGCTGAAATTTAGAAGTCAGGAGGAGGTTACCAATGAAGATCTGACTTCAAAGATTTCCTCTGAAAGATACATTTCTTCCTGGTCTTTACAGTGTTAAATGCCATAATGGGGTCCCAAAAGGAAGATATAAACAAAGCATTAAACTCATTGTAACAAGTTGGGGGAACGGGAAAAAAGACTCTGTAGATTCAATTGAGAATAACTTTTAAGTTCCTATTTATTACTAAAAGAAATTTGAAGCTCGATATTTAAAAAATGGAGTCAAAAGACAGAAAGAAAGAAAATATAAGGTGGAGATTCTGTTCGTTGTGGAGTAAGAGCTGATCAATATGACGGTAGTTCAATGTAAGATTTAGTGTAATACTTATTCTAAATATCACATCCTTCAGGATGCTAAGATGCGGGTACAGTGCCCCCTAGCAACAAAATACTTTCAGTCCTAACTATACATCCCTGTTTCAGAAATCACAAGGCCAATTTCACTAGTTTCTCTGAGTTTTGTGTTTACATTCACTTCTGTGTTAAAAATTCTCTTTTCTGCTCACATCAGTGCAATGCCCTCAACTGTGTACATAAATGGATGCCACTTTGGGCAGCACTAAAATTGCATGCATGACATGACATGTTTTCCGCGGAGACCACCCAGTGCTTGGCGGGCAGGTGCAGGACCATTGCGATGGAGTCCCAAGGATGCAGGTCTCTGCCAGCTCTGGGTTTGTGACACGCTTTTAGGATTAACTCCTCAGACTCTACAGAACACAAATCTCAGTTGCCTTTAGAGATACACCAGTAATAAAAAACAATAATAAGAGCAACTAAAGCAATTTATCTACTGTGTATTGAGAACTTACCATGTACCAGGCATAGTTCTGAGCACTTGATATGTAACACTTCATTCAATGCTCAAAAAAACCATGAGGTAGGAACAATGACTGTCCCTGTTTAACAAATAAGGACACAGAGACTTCCGGAAAGTAATAAGTGACAGAGGCAAGATTTGAACACAAATCTGGTGATCGCTAGACCCTAAAATGTATCCTATAAATCAAGGGTCAAATCTCTGGCTCTACTCTGTTTTTGCAAAAACTAAAAAAAATTTTAAAAAATTGTTGGAACACAACCATGCTGTTCGTCTACATGTTGTTTATGGCTAAGCAGCTGTCGCCTACCATGTATACTACCATGTATACTTCATGCTCTAGATAAAACTTGCACTTTGCTAGAGTCAGAAAACACAGGCTGGAATTAGAATCTATACATAATCCACAAGAAATGATTTCTGATTGATAATTATAAACTAAGGTATAGAAATTTTAAAATTAAAACAAAAGCTCTTACCATGAAATCCTTAGTAACTAAATAAACATTACACTATCAGTGTTAAAACAACTGACATTGTACTATATGAATTTTATTTTTTAAAAAACTATATTTACTAGTTGAGCAATGGTGGCAAAATTTAGATTTTGAAGGAAACAATCAGTAAGCTAATAGATAAAAATTGCTCATAAACCCCAAATAATAAATCTATTTTTAGGGAAAAAGTATATCTATATACTTATACAGACTTACCTGTCAACACCAAAAATAGTCACAAACCAAGAACACTGGAAACAATGGCTGACAATGAACGCTGTGACAGGGACTATGTCTTACAACAAAGGCCTTTTTGACTTTGCCTATCTCTAAGACTCAAAGGAAGGGTTCTTATAATTCATCCTAATCTTATGGCCAATAAATAATCTATTATTTTAGATTTTGGATACATTATTAGAAAACTGTTCTTCAAGGAGGAATTTCACGTAAATGTATGTAGAGAATTGTCCCCAGGAAAAGACTGTTCTCCCTGTATATCCAGTTAACAGACCCAGGGTGAAATTTCACAGGACGAAGTTCTCATGTCCAAATATTTACCTCTATTATAGTCTTAATTTCTTTCTTCTCTTTCTATTATAGAAATAACCAGAGGAAGAAGACAATTCCATACTTTAGCTTCTCCTGTGCTAACTCCACAGACCATTCTGATGGGATGAGAGCTGGAAGATTTGAGTCTAATAGAAGTCCTTGAAGCTGGGGACAGAGGGTTCCCACCATGCTCAACACAGTATATGATCTATAGACCTGGTCCCCTCTGAGTGCTGTTTAGGTGCCCAGGCCTCCCAATTCCAGAATGTAAGAAGAACATCCACGTGTTACAACTAATGGGACTAAAGAGGGATATGTCTGATATCGACAGCATGACATGATTTGGCCATATTATAAAAGTATCTGGTGATTCCTTAAGACATTAGTAATTTATTCCCGAGACTCTTGAAGTGTTACCAACACTACCACCACCACAGTAAAGAGAAAAGACAATGTGTGAAGGGCTATTTCTGTCTTTTACAAATGCTCTCTTTGTGATTAGACACAGAATAAAACTCCTGATAATCTTTTAGTCTACGGGTTAGAAACCTCATGAAGCAGCATCCCTCGGAGAACGGACAGCTGTTCTGAGGACGTGGTCCAAGTACAGAGAAAAACTTAAAGGCATCGGGAGATCTTTATTTCTGGGAGAGCTTAAGGGCAATTGACACACAATATATTTACTTATACACTGGCTGCTTTTGAAACAAATCCACCAGATGATTTGCAGGTTTTTGCTTAAGGTTAGGCAAGTTTGTATTAATTCCAATCTAATGTTTCTGCTACCTGCATTCCCCCCAGCCCTTATTTATTTTGAGTGGGAAAGAGGTTGGTGAATTACTTGAAACTCTCCTACAGTTTCAAAAAAGAAAAACATAAATATGAACTCACCTGATGATTTTATCATCTATTTTAGTCTACATAAAAAAATAAAGTGTTTTTGTTTATTTTTTGTCTGACACACGATCAGAAAGGATTAAATATATTTTCATTCTTAATGCTCCTTGCTTCTAAATATTTATGTAAACTTTGAATCTGAGTCATAAACCTATTTTATAAAAAAAGAAAAAGGTAGTATCTCAAATATTTCATTAAAGAAATTAAGTTGAAGCCTCCTGTGTCATTCTAAATAAAAAGAGAAAACATTGGTGGCTGTCATCCTTATTACCTATAAAAGGTGCTACAACTGTTAATAATTCTTAGTGGTGTATATGGATCTATTTAACTGCTGAAGATTAAATTTATTATAAAAATCCTATTAAAACACTCACATGAAAACAATTTCTGCCAATAAATGGCTTAAAAAGAAGTCTATATTTGAAAATTACTTTTACAAAGTAAAGGAGCAGTGGAAGTTTTAGAACTGCTGCCTTAATTGTGAAGTTCTCACAAGCACCCCCAATATTATTTTATGCCCCACATTGTTCCAGACAGGAGAAGGTTCTACATGACACAGGAAAACCACAAGACACAAACATGTCCACACCACAGGTTGCACGACCACAGGAAACACAGTCAATGGGACAAACACAGAAGGGTCAGGGACAAGTATCACCTCACACACCAAGCACCATACAGAAACACTCTGAGACGCACAAAGATGCTTACTCTATTCCCCACCCTGTGCCTCCAAATATCACCCCCAGGGCCAGAATGGTGCCAGCCACAGCCCCTATGAGCCTGCTTGTGGCCATAGTCACTGTGTGGAGGGAAAACGGAGATGTTGTAACAAAGGAAATGACACACTAAACATACAAAACAATATACTCAGGAAATGCTGTGAAAGTCTGTTGGATATTGAAATCGTTGCCTTAAGATTTGAAATTAAGATCAACGCACACACTGAAGAGATCTGAAGATAATTTTGAATTTACCTTCATACTCCTCACACCCTACTCAAAAACATAATCTCTGATGTTTTAAACACATACATAATTCAGTTTGACTTATCATTCCTGCCAGATGTGAGATAAAATTAAATCATAATCTAAACAGCATTCACAGCCAATCAGTATTTCAATTACAAAAGTAATAAACCATTAGCCTATATTTCTACAAAATTCTAACTATAAAATATGCCTTAGAAGCTACACCTTTTCAAAATTTAGAATCCATTGTTCAGTTTCATGAAAATCCTTAGAAATCAGAAACAGAAGAGAATTTATATTAAATGCATGCATTACCTGGGAAGTTACTGAAAATTAGATTCCAAATAACTCTACGATGTCTGGATTTCTGTCATAGTACTTGGACATTTTTTGTTTATAAACGATGCACTGACAGGAAGTTGGTCTTTAGAAACTGTATCAATTGCTTCAGACCATCAAGTGGTAGATTATTAAAGAGTGAGACTCTCAATAACCATCTATCATTACATCTGTGTATAGACTTCATATATTGAAAAATGGGGCTGGAATGAGTAGAGCCCCCCAAGTTTGATGCTAAAGTAGGAAAGCATGTGTTTTAGAGTTGTGTGCCTATATGCACACAGAAATGTGGACATACGTACTTTTTATCTCATATTTCTATATAAGTCAAAAGTGCTGGCTTCACATCACCTTGCCAATGAAAACACAGATTGGCTTCAACAGGGCAGCTCTTGACACAGACTGTGTACTCTGAGACACAGCAAAACAAAACAGAGAACCAGGACTCCAAGGCACAATTATATCTTTCTTTTTTTTTTTGCAGTTTTTGGCCAGGGCTGGGCTTGAACCCACCACCCCTGGCATAAGGGGCCAGTGCCCTACTCCTTTGAGCCATAGGTGCCGCCCCCAAGTCACAATTCTTAAAGGCTTGATATGGGGCTCACTGATCTTCTTAGCTAAATACACTCCCAAAGGAAGAGCAAGAACCTGGGATCTGTGACCCTGGGGAGCAATGGAATAATTACTTCATTTTATCACAAGGTAAACAATAGGAGTGAGGAATTCTAGTTTTATCATTTAACCACAATATGAGTTGTTCTTAGGAAAAAAACAAGAAAAGATGGGAGCACAACAGAAAACAGACAAAGTCCATTGAGAGAGTTGAGGGGAAAGGAAAAAGACCAACATATAAAGTGGCAGCAGTGTTATCCAGATAGGACGATACATAATAATTCCAGTCATCAAAGCTAGGAGAGGCAAATATCGGGATGCGAAGCTATCCCAAGTATTCCAAGACCTTAGGAAATCATTACTGTCAGAATACTATACCAACTAGGATACATTATTTAAAAACTTTTTAAATTTTTTTTTTTTTGCTTCAGTTAAGCGCTGTATAACACTAGAGTCCTATTACTTCCTCAATTTTCATACAAGCCATATGCCAAATATAGGGAGGAAATGCCCCTTTCCTTAAAATGTAATGTTAAATGAACGTGTTAATTTTTAAAAAATTGGAACTGCAGGAAAGATGAATAAATGTACCAATTTGAAAGGCTTTTGTATTTGCTATGGGTGTTATTTCTCCCCACAGAAACAAGAGGAGACAACCCTCTGCACAGATTTTAGAAATAACCAGAGGAACAAGACGTTTCTATAGGCACTTCAAATAGATGCTGAAGATAAACAGATATAGTCTGTAATCTCCACCGGGCAAAAAAAAATTACCTCCCCATTCTTAATGGATAAGTACTCTTGACACTAAAGCAAAATAAAAGAAAGTGGGAAGAAAGCTTTTACAGAAGTGTCCCCTGACCTCCCTGTTCTCTCTCCCTCCCACCGTCTTTCGTTTCGGGAATACTGCCAATATGTGGAAAGTTCCACTTGATTCTTTGATGTTATACTTAACAGGGTTATCTCTTCCAGAAGCGATTCAACCTGTTTTCCAACTGGCATAACTTAATTGAGTGGCTCACAAGTGGATGGATTTTTACAGGGGACATTTGAAAACTGAAGTTACAGCTGCTTTTCACAGCAACAAGAATTTATCATGTCTTTGAGAACAATTGCCTTGGACCTTTGAGGGCCTGTAATCTAGTTTACGTCTATATTAATTTATCTATTCTCTAACTGGATTTTTTTTTATTAATTCATTCATTCATTATCTACTAAGTGCCTTTTCAGGAACCATGCTGGGCAAATAACACAGCTTATTTTCTCTTCATCCTACCAAACCTGGAGCTGGAAACTCTTAAACCTTTAAGCCGGTAAGGCCACCTTTGTATTAAGGATGTAACTGTGTTCCCTAACTCTTTGACACACTTACCTTTCATTGTAACACATTTGTGGAACCTGTTTATCACCTAGTAGTTGTTCTCATCTTTGTTTCCTTGTTTATTTCTGTTATTTGTTGGTTTATTATTATTTTTAGTTTTGATCCCTATTATCTAGATTCACTTATGCCAAAAGGAAGAACTTTTGGTAAGTATGTAATACCAAGATATAAACTATACATTTTCTCCCTTTCTTAAGATTTTCTATTTTATATGTAGAATTCCTCTATAGAAAAGTCATGCTTCAGACATTCTGAAATTGTGCTCTTTTAAAATTGAGTGGTTTTTTTTTTTCTTCTTCTTTTTTTTTTTTTTTTTATTATTACAGATAAAAATATGCACCATAGATGTGGCCCAACCCATCACCCTCCCTCCACCCAAACCTCCCCCCTCCCTTCCCCTTCCTTGGTCCTTTCCTCAAAAGAGTTTCTGAAATAAGAAGGTGCATTATTTCACCCATGGGGTTACAAAAATGGCTAAAATCCTGTATCCTGAAATACTTCAAGAGTGACATCAAAACCATCATTTGGACCAAAGTTCTTTCGGTAGAGATTTATTATTACACTAAAATTTAAGATTAAAGTAGATATTGGCTGGCCCAGCACTCATAACTCAGTGGTTATAACACTGGTCACAAGGACCAGGGCTGGTGGGTTTGAACCCAGCCTGGGCCTGCTAAACAACAATGACAACAACAACAACAAAATAGCCAGCCATTGTGGTGGTGCCTGAGTCCCAGCTACTTGGGAGATTGAGGCAAAAGAATCGCTTAAGCCCAAGAGTTTGAGGTTGTTGTGAGCTGTGACACCACAGTGCTCTATCGAAGGTGACAAAGTGAGACGCCATCTCAAAAAAAAAAAAAAAAAAAAAAAAAATAAAAGAAAATCTGGACTAGAAGTAAATATTATAAAATGCTTTATAATTTTCCTAATAGAATTGGCACCCACCTCCGAATTT